>CAJNDT010000102.1:97500-187373 GCA_905221615.1 Symbiodinium sp. CCMP2592 | reverse complement strand
AGCTCCAGTACAAAGGCGACAACAAGCTTCATACGTTCAAGCAGACGTGGTTGGAAGTTCTGGGACGGATGAGACCAGAGGACATTCCATCCAAAACAGCTCTCCGCGATTGCTTGTACAGCAAGATCAAGGACTCGCCCGCAATGAAGATGGAGTTGGGTATGCATTACGAACACTTGCCCTACAATCATGAAGATCGATCGTACGACAACCTGATGAAGATCATTGATCGTACTATCAGGCGGAGACGAGAACAGTCAAATCTCACTCAGACCCAAATTGGCTTGCGCCAGATGCTTGAGGGCAAGGATTTGCTTGCTGCACCGGCCAAGGTACACGAGAAACCAACGCCTAACGCAGCTCCATCCGCAAAGGTCAAGGCTTCGCCGACCAAGCCGGATAAAGCAACACCTGTACTACCTCAAAGCAAAGCGAAGAGTCATGCGAAGAACAAGCCAAAGCCCAAGAAGAAGACGAGGAGTGAGTCAGCGGACAACAGAGGTGACAAAAGCAAGAAGCAAATCCGCTGCAAGTTCCATTTCACAGATGCAGGGTGTCGAAATGGCGATAAATGTCCATTCAGTCACTCGAAGAAGACTCCAGAGCGACCCTTCACGCCGAGGACGAGAACCCCAAGTCCATCTGGAGGAGGAGGAAACAGGATTTGCTACTCGTTCAAGAACACAGGCTCGTGCTCAAGAGAGAATTGTCCTTTCAAGCATGAGGCAGCAGCTACCCCAGCTCCGGAACCAAAGGCAAAAGCTAAAGCTAAATCCGAGGCGAAGGCAGCTCCAGCGAAGCCGAATGCCAAGGCCAAGGCACTCCCTGCGGCACCCGCCATCAGATTGTGTCGAAGGTGGAATCCATCAGCTCCGGCTATATGGAAGCGATCTCCAAGACAAGATGAGGAGGAGTCGGATTGTCCATCCGCTGACAGCGACGCTGATTCGGATTGTTCAACAGATGACGAATCCTCGGGAACGACTACGTCGACCCGAAAAGTGATAAAGCGCAATGTGACATTTGCCAATGACGTGAAGTTCATTTCTTCGTGTCCCAGACGATCGAAGAAAGACAAAGAGCGGAAGGTGAAGTACGTCGACATGGAAGCATTTATCAATGACGAGGATCGCGCCGTGAGCTTGGAATTCGCCAAGCACAAAGCGAGATTGAGGGCACAGATCATGAGAGACATGGTTGACGACGATGATGATCAATGCGGAGATCGAGTTTCATTCGTACGAATCCCAGGAACGTCTCGAGGGGAAGAAGTTTCGTTCTACGACGGTGAGGATTCCATCGTTGAGCGCGAACTCGATGCTGCACACAGCAAACGGATCATCAATCAAGGCTTATTCAAATGCATGGTTCAACCTGTCATCCTCAAGAAGAAGATCAAGTTTCTCATGGACACTGGGTGTGGTCATGACCTCATATCTCAGAAGAAGATCGAGAAGCACAGTCTCGAGACACTCGTGACTCCAGAGCCCATATCGTTTCAGACAGCCAATGGAATCACCGATACCGATCTCGTGTCGAACTTCCAGACTGAGTCGTTCGAGGAACCGATCAACGCTTATGTGTTGGACGACACACCGTCGGTGCTTTCCATAGGTAAGAGATGCATGAACTTCAACTACGGGTTTGTGTGGCCACCCGGAAGGGAACCATTCATGATCAACCCGCAGGGCAAGAGAATATCTCTGTTCGTGAACGGTGACATCCAGTACGTTCGTGCCGGGAGTTCCAAGTCATTGGTTCATGATGATCCGGAGGCCAAAGCGATCACCGAAATCTTCAAGGGTGCGTTGACAGCGGGCAACGTTGACGTCAGCGTCGCAGCTGCCGCTGAAGCTGCACCGAGCGAGATTGAAGCAGAAGAAGAAGGTGACGATCATGAACGACCTCCTGATCCTGAAACCCAAGAACCTCCTATAGAAGAAGTACCAGAGTCCGAGGCCGGACGACCTCCGGACGACGACGAAGGAAAAGGAGTGGGTGAAATTCCATTGGACGGTGACGATGAGGTGATCATTGATGTGGAAGGTGACGGTGCGCCGAGCCGCAAGGCCAGAGTCGGAACACTGAAAGCCGAAGCCAAAACGTTGGCACATCTGTGTACTCATCGCTACCGCAATCCATATTGCGAATCGTGCATACGCGCGAAGATGAAGCACTTGCGAACACAACGAGGTGCATTTCAACGTGTGATCAAACACTGGGGAGATCTTGTGACGTTCGACTTCCTTGACATGAGCAAGGCCGCCGAAGCAGGCATTGGACTCGATGACGGAGCACGTGAAGTTCTAGTCATCAGGGACATCGCCACCAAAATGATCGCAGCGATTCCCACGGCTTCAAGGAGCACTGATGAAGTCGTCATGGCCATCAGACGCCTTATGGGAAGACGCAAGATTCATATGGCGTATAGTGATGAAGCACCAGAGTGCGATTCAGCTATGGCGCAGTTGAAGATCGTGATAGATCATTCCCTTCCAGGGAAACCCAGTAACAATTCACTCGCTGAACGATCAAATCAAGAAGTGATCAACACAGTCGCAGCATCCATGCTACACGCCGGATTGACCGCTCAATACTGGTCCTTTGCGCTTAATTGCGTGATGCAGAACCTCAACGTTGAAGACGTGGAGGGCGATGGTGATTCAGCATGGAAGCGAATGACTGGAAAGGACTTCGAGGGAAAAGCCATACCCTTTGGTGCCAAAGTTTTCTTCAAGCCGACGGACACAAGGCCGAAGACATATGGCAACAAATTCGATCCAAAGGGGATTCCAGGCATTTTTGCCGGATACATCATCACTGCTGGTCAAGGGTGGTCCAAGAAGTATCGCGTTTGGGATATGAAGGAATTTGCCAACGCGAACTTGTCGATGGACGCATCTGTTCCCAGGAAGTTGATGAGACCGTACGAGACAGAAGTTATCTACTTCCCAGAGGAGATAACGTTTACCCTGAAAGCCGAGTACGAAAGGATGAATTCAACCATTGAGGGACTCAGGGACAACGTTGACCTCGCTGGCAAGGAGATAAAAGACGTCGATGACGGTGATGACGGTCCGCCCGGAGGAAATGGTGGCGACGGGGAT
Source organism: Symbiodinium sp. CCMP2592 (assembly GCA_905221615.1). Classification (NCBI taxonomy): domain Eukaryota; class Dinophyceae; order Suessiales; family Symbiodiniaceae; genus Symbiodinium; species Symbiodinium sp. CCMP2592. The sequence continues at coordinate 184,266 of CAJNDT010000102.1, read as the reverse complement.
GACGATGATCCAAATGGACTTCTTCCTCCACCGGATCCCGGAGAAGATCCTGACTTACAGGACATAGATCCATCTGACATAGAGACGGAGCCGCTCGGCGAAGTCTTCAAGTCAGCAGAACATGAAGCTATTGATGCCATAGGAGACAAAAGACTCGAAGAACTAGACGAAGAGCTGGGTCTACGTTCAGCACCGCCTCCTTCTGAACCAAAGGTCACTGGGAAAGATCGACGATCGCCCCGCGAAGTCGGTCCAACCGGTAGACTCATCCCCGAAGGAGACATCGAAGAACCTGGAGAGATTATCAAGATCTGGAAAGAAAAGAAGTTGGCTCCCGAGGAGATTGAACATTGGAGTACGGGGAAGAAAGGGGACGGCATTGGATATCTCACCGATGACGGTGAAGCCTGCAAGATCGACAAAAGGGGAGTTCCGTATAAGATCCGAAGTGACGGTCGACGAACTCTTCCTACACGGCGACCTATCCATTCTTATTCTCCGGAAGCGTGGAAGAAGATGAGCGAAACGGAGAAGAAGGCAGCATATAAGAAAGAAAAGCGAGACAAAGCTCGAGTTGCCAAGAAAGACCGGAAGAAGGCTGTGATAGGAAAGAAGATAGTCACCAAGATTTTAGACAACATGATCTTTCCCAAGATTGTCCCATGTGAAGAAATTGATCTGCAACTCAACGTGTCCATTGATGACGACGATGGTTGGTCAGGGGCACAGTCCTATGTGGATCAATATACACAGGAACAATTCTTGGCAGATGTTGTGCCGGCCGTTCCGGCGCATATGGTCATGGATGATAACTGGATTCCTTCTATGCCGTGTACGACTTCTCACAGAAAAGTACATCGGGAAAAGAATCATGCAGGAGGATCGTGCTTCAATGCCATGGTCACTCGACCCGTCACACGCAAAGAGATGATCAACAATCCCAAGGCCATGGAAGCGTTCATGAAAGAATGGAAGGGATTGTGGGACCAAGAGGTGTTCGACTTCTCCACTACGCGTGAATATGACGACGTCGTCGCTGAGGCAAAGAAGAAAGGTGAGAAAGTACACATGGCGCGAGTACATGGACTGATATACGAGAAGAACTATCAGCTCAAAGAGGACGATCCTGCCAGGAAGTTCAAGGTGCGAGGTGTACTACTCGGTGATCAGGTCAAAGACCAGAATATGGAAGCCGCATTGTTTCAGGATTTGGGGAATTCCCCGGCTACGTTTGACGCCTCACGTTGGGCAGACTACTTCGGATGCCTCCCTGGCAACGATGTCCAGCTGGCGGATGCCATCCAAGCCTACATTCAGGCGAGGTTATCGGGCACTCCATGTTGGGTTGAATTGCCTGATGAAGCCTGGCATCCATCTGCGAAACGGCATAGATTCCGTAGGCCTGTGTGTCGTTTGATCAAAGCTCTATATGGACATCCTGATGCAGGAACCATGTGGGAACAACATTGCCATACCGCGGTACAGAAAGTAGGATTCAAGCCGATTGGCGACGAATGGCCATCGCTGTATTTCCACCCTCAAATGAAGCTCTTGCTTGTCATCTACGTGGATGATCTCAAGATGGCAGGACCCAAAGAGAATCTACCCAAGGGTTGGGACATGCTGCGCCAAGAACTTCGATTGGAAGAAGAAACGCCGCTGGGCTTATATCTGGGTTGTCGCATCTCCAAGGGCGAGGCAACGTTGCATGACAAAACGAAGGTGCAGACCGTTACCTACGACATGGAGACGTACCTGGACATGACAGTCAAGAAGTACTGCGACGTGACTGGGTTCGATCCGACAAAATTCAAGACGGTACCATCGCCGGGTCCGGCTGAGGAGACTAAGAATCACCCAGCTCGCGCTCCGGCACAGTCAGGTAAAAGCCATCGATGCACGTGGTGTGGACACACCATGCCTGTTGATAAGGATGGTCGGATCGTTCCGCCTCCACCTATTCCCAAGGCGCCCGAGGAAGAGGAAATCAACGAGGCCAATCGCGGCGCACTTGCTCCGCAGGCAGCCAGCATTCTCATGAAATTGCTTTATGCCGCGCGCATTTGCCGCTTTGATCTTCTGCGTAGTATCAACAATCTTGCACGCAAGATCACGAAATGGACCAAGAAGGAGGATGCTCTTCTTCATCATCTCATGGCCTATGTGCACCAGTCCAAACATCACATGATGATTGGATGGGTCGGGAACTCTTTGGAGGACTCGTCCATCGGGCTGTTTGCAGATGCGGACTATGCAGGTTGTGGAGAAAGTTTGAAATCTACCTCCGGTGCTCATTTGCACATTCAAGGTTCTCACACACGATTTCCCTTGGCGGGACTTAGCAAAAGGCAGGGATGCTTGAGTCATTCCACACCTGAGGCCGAGATTGTCGCGGCCGACTTTGCCATGTCACGTCTTGGATTGCCTGCTATCACGTTGTGGCAGCAGCTTGGGGGGCAAGACCCCAAATTCGTCTTCTACGACGACAACCAGACCATGATCGGGGTGATTCGCACGGGCAAGAATCCGACTATGCGTCACTTGGAACGTACCCACGGTATCTGCATTGGATGGATGCATTCTATCTTTCAGGAAGGTTACGTTTCTCTTGCCTATGAGGTCACTTCCAAGATGTCAGCGGACATACACACCAAGTCGTTCAAGGATTCCGTGTCCTGGACACATGCGTGTCAGCTAATCAACATCTTTCCGCCGGATCTCATCGGCTCCCAAGAGATTATGGATCTGATGCGGCCTACTCATACCCAAAGCACGGATGAGAAGGGTCAGCAGCACTACTCGTTCAAGAGCGAGGTGCCTTGTTTTCCTTACACGCAGACGCCGATCCGCCCTCAGGTGTTGTATCGCGCTGGATTGTCGAGTAAGGAAGGCTTGCAAGAACATGACAGTGTGGACCCCATCCTGGTTGTCAAGTTCCCGCGCCTGTTGCGGGGGCCGCCTTCTGCGTTGCCGCCTGGTCGTTACCTTCGGTCGACTTGGATTCTTCGTGAAGGGCAGTGGCACCAGATGGAGGATCGTGCTGCTATCCTTGACACACCGGGCAAGTTCGACCGCTACGTGGAACGTGCTGTGTTTCAGTACCATCCGGTGCGGGGGCATTTGCGCCCCGCAGCCATTGCGGACGTCCTTGCGCCGCCGTTTTTGCCTCCTCCTGAACCGCCTCTAGGCCAGTCTTATGTGCGCGCCCTGCCCGCCAAATGGCGCGCGGTGGTTGTCACACTGGCGCGTGCCATCCATGGGGGGTACCAGGGCTTTACATTGCACCAGGGCTTTTGTTTCAACGGCCAGTCCAAAAGTCAAGCCTCTCAATTTGGTTATGACCAATGGTCGTCGGTGTACGAGGATGTATGGCATGATGCGGCGGAACAGAAAAAGGAATATCAAGGATATGATGGAGCAATTGTGCCTCACGTGGTCAATTTCGCCGAAAACAAGCCCAAGGAGGGTCTGGTGATCCATTTCCTCGACCACGATGGAAGGTTGGTCCATGCCTACAAGAATCCTTACAGCCGGTGGAAGTACCGTATCACTATCAAAGATGCTCCAAAGGCAGTGACGGTATGGACATTGATAGGAGTCGATGAGGAGAACTGGTGGAATGAGTATGCTCCAGGCAAGGATTGCATCGCCCAGCATGCTCCCGATTCTCACTACGACCATGGGCTGCAAGTAAATGTTCTGAGTATGGGGCGAGAAGTTGACGACGCCATGTGCGCCTACCTCTTTGATGTGGTGGAAGCAAGGAAAGACAACCCTAACTCCGTGATCTTCATTGGTGCAGGGGTGGTGGGCAAGAATTCGTGGCTGAGTCGGAAAATCGCTGACAACCCTGAAAGGGCCAAATTGCGGACAGACTACCCATGGGGGGAGGTCGTCCAAAGAATTGCGCGCAGAGCGGCATCATGGGGGTTCCAAAGCATCATCGAAGTACCTCCTCGAGTACCAGTCCAGGAAACCAAGCAGTACAAGGGACTTCAGGAAGATGCCATGTGGAAGAGCATCAAGATCCAAGGATGCAATCACGGGCAACGTTATACCTTTCGGGATCCTGTATCTCCCGGAACCGCCGTTGAGCTCGGCTACTGCAAGGATGAATGGGAGTACATTGCCGCAAACGTCGCGTTGCATCCTAAGTCGTCTGATGTGTGCTCGTCCAAACATTTGCACATGACTGATTCGGACGCTAAAGATCGATCTGATAAATGCGAGTTGACTAGCCAAATCTCCAGAAGATTGCTTAAAGCCTTGAAATTTCAGGCAACTGGCGATGGGAGATTGGTAGCCATGCCGTCGAAGGCTGGTGGACGAAAGCCAGACCGCATGATTGTTGACCTCTGTGGCTTGGTTAATGGCTACGCCGTGCCTAAGTCCACTAAGGGTTGCTCTCGCATAACTTGCAAGGAGCTGATCAGCTCCAAAGCCGATGAGGACAACCTTATCGGTACGATGAAGGATGCGTGCCGGAACGACCTGCGCACACCTGTGCTATTCGTGGCATCGCTTTTGCGATCAGGTGCTGGTCATGGAAGTAGTGAAGGGGCTTGCGTGGGGGGTGAGAAACGTTTTTTTCTCATTTCTGTTTTTTTTTTTGTTTTTTTTTTGTTTTTTTTCTTTTCTTTTTTTCTGCTTTTTCCTTTGTTTTTGTGTTTTTTTATTTTTCTGTATTTTTTTTTTCTGTTTTTTTTTTAGTAACTTTTTTTTTTTATTTTCTCCCCGGTTCCCCCCCCCTTATTTTTGTTCGTTTTTTTTGTTTTTTGTTTTTTATTTTTATTTTTTTCGTTTTTTTTTAAGTTTTTTCGTTTTTTTTTTTTTTTTTTTTTTTTTTTTTTTTTTTTTTTTTTTTTTTTTCTTTTTTTTGTATTTTTTTTTTTTATTTTTTTTTTTTTTTTTTTTTTTTTTTTTTTTTTTCTTTTTTTTTTTTTTTTTTTTTTTTTTTTTTTTTTTTTTTTTTTTTTTTCTTTTTATTTTTTTTTTTTTTTTTTTTTTTTTTTTTTTTTTTTTTTTTTTTTTTTTTTTTTTTTTTTTTTTTTTTTTCTCTTTTTTTTTTTTTTCTTTTTTTTTTTTTTTTTTTTTTTTTTTTTTTTTTTTTTTTTTTTTTTTTTTTTTTTTTTTTTTTTTTTTTTTTTTCTTTTTTTTTTTTTTTTTTTTTTTTTTTTTTTTTTTTTTTTTTTTTTTTTTTTATTTTTTTTTTTTTTTTTTTTTAATTTTCTTTCCGGTGGGAAGTACAAGGTTTTCAGAAGTGTCTTGAAATCTCTCAAACGCCTGCGGAAGAAGTGTGCGGAATTTTCCGACGTCTATTTTTCGCTTGACATGCCTTCTTCATGTTCATGTTGGTCTTGGCCAGAGTTGCATGCTCTTGTTTCAAGTGGCAAGGTGACGAAGGTTAAGATTGATGATCATGTTGGTGCTGATGGCGATTGTGGTGGACGCAGGATCATGTTCTCTAACATGCCTGAAGCGGATCGTTTGATGAGGAGACCGAATGATTGCTTGGACCATGATTCGAAGAACAGTTTGCCGCAGCGCATTGATGTCTCATGGCGGTCAATTGCGAGGAATGTTCGCAGCCTTGTTCGAGCTCATGTCAGTGTCAGTCATGTTGCACATGAATCTGAGGACATTGCATGGCAGCAACATCAGTGTGTAGACGCTGATGAAGGGGCTACTAGACAGCCCCAACTAAGGAACAACTAAGGTCTGACCAGACGGATCGGGGAAGGGTGCCTCTTACGGAGAACCCGGAAAAGTGAAGTCGAGTAGGGTGTAGGGACTTCCCTCCTACGGAGGAAGGACCGAAACCCGAGCCATGGCTGAAAGCTACAATGCCTACGAGCTGGCCTTCGAAGGAGTGGACCACGAAGAAGTTTTCCCGTCTGGTGGGATGATGCGAACGTTTCTGAAGTTCCACAAGTTCCTGGAGATGTATTCTGGGGATCCATCGCAGAGCGTCTCGCTCCCGCCGAAGATAACGAAGGACAAAGTGGTCGACAATGATCTCATTCGCACATGGGCAGCGTTCAAAGCACCTCCGTTGGTCTTGCTGTTCACGTGTGCAAATCTGTCGCCAGGAGGGGATCTTTCCATTCGAGTCCGAGAAATCCTCAACGCTTGCTTATTTGCTGCCCCTGAGGAGTACATGGACAAACCCTATGGGGAGATACTCGCCATGGTCATCAAGTTTGGTGGAGGTCTCAAACACATTGTTGCTGACTACGAGGGGAAGTTCAATGCCATCACCAGGTTTATGGTGGATGAGGAAGTGATCAGCGATGATGCAAAATTGGCTGTAGTTGAACTGGAACAAGAACGAAAACAAGTTCGGTTCGACTTGAACACTGCAACAAGGAACATCGTCAGTGCGGACGGCTACTACAACCTCGCCGTTCTCATCAACTCCGTGGAGACGCCATACCAGACTGTGACAGACACGAGAATTCAACAATGGTATACGGTGAATCAGGACTACTACCACAAGTTGCCTATGTCGGGTAGAGCACCTGACCAATCAGACCTGTTGGCGGAGCCTACGTTATGTAGGGTGGGCAAGCTGATGTACATGTTCGCAAAACACACTGGGTATGGACTACGGACCTACAACCAAGCATGTGCAGCGAACAACGATGGCGCTACGCCACTCAACGTTCACCAGCTGGCTTTGATGATGCGCACAATGCCTCAAGGCATGGGACATCCGCTCGCCTTTGCGATGAACTCGCTCCAGGCGTTCAGTGTTTGTCTCCACGTGCTTCATTCCTACGTATCATGGGTTGATCCAGATACTGGACACCCGCATTACAGATGGTCCAACGATGTGCTCCCTGATTCCGACTACACCACGTATTCTTTCCTCAAGCACCATGTGGACGCTGTGTGTGCAGATCAGGACAGGAACGGCTTCCAATTGCCGGATGCGTTCCGTAGTTACACCTGGAATCAGTGCGGAGTTGAATCTGGGTATGTGGTTGACTGCTCTACCAAACGCGCCACGTTGAGCATATGGGAAGCAGAATTCCAACAGATGGGGGCACCAAGTCCGCTTATGCAAGATGATGGCCTATTTCCGCCCAATCTTCAACGGCATCCTAGCTGGGTGTACTCAACGGGGAGGGTGGCGATGCCTACGGCAAGCAACCTCGAACCGGAAGGAATCGTGCACCCTGAGAATGGAAGAACGCCGGGACAACCACAAGGATCCGCTACCGAGCCTCGAGCCACTCCTAGCCACGGACCAAAGAGGGCAAGGACGGACGAGGCAACGGCATCGGCGTCGTCATCTTCTGCGGCACCTCCTCCACAACCACCGACTTCGCAACCGGAAGAGGAACCATCGCAACCGACATGGGAGGAAGCTCCAATCCCCGCTGGCGCTCAGGAAAGTTGGTACCATTATGTCAACATCGATGAAAAGCGCTGTCGCTCGAGCTTGCTGGCGACGACCCGTGATCAAGACGAGTACCCACCTACCATTGATGAGACGCCAAAGTTCGTGGCCAACCACGACGTGGGGACAACACCGATTCAGCATTACGTCAGAAGACTGGTGACCTACTTGGCAAGGATTCGTTCCGTCTCTCAAAGTGACGACAAGGGTCTCAACCTGAAGGTCTACGTGAAGCTGAGCACGAAAATGTGGTTACGGATGTATTCGCGGCTGTACCATGCATTGGCATTGGTGTCGTGCGTGCATCTTCCTTCTCCTCCAATGCTCACCTCGGCAGTGATGATCGAGGCAGACAGCGATCTTGTCGACAACGATGAAATTCCGGCAGAAGCAAGGATCAATACCATGAACACGTTGAACGGATTTCGCAATAGTTTGGGTATGGGTGGCAAGCCTGATGCCGCGACTATGCGCTCTCAATGCACAATCCTCGTCCAAGACTTTGACATGGTCGCAAGGACCAGAGGGTCATCGCATACAGTGAGAGAGAATCTCGTCATGCATGGATGGAGGGAGATCTACATTGTGAGCCCGTCGATCACCGCAGGTGCCAACTACAACTTCCAAGTCACAAAGGGATCGTTGGAATCTGTGAATGAGACATTGGATGGCTTGACTGAAGAGCAGCTTGCAACCGTCACGTTGCATTACCATCTGTCTCTCCAGGAGATCCTCATCGAGAACATATCATTTCCGATGAGTGAGGTCGGAGACGGAGCAGCGATTCGTGCTGACTTGCAGCGACAGCTCAAGGTCACGTACGTTGACCCTATCATTGCGGCAGGGAAGCGTACCACGCGCCCTCCAATTGTCAACATCAATCATGACTTACGGTTCGTAGGAGCAGCCAGCAATTACCTTCGACAGAAAGCCTCTATGTTCAACGGCTTCCACGCGCTGGGAATGTATATTGAACTAGAGTTGCGGGCCCGAGCTTGCGTGGTGATTCATGGATCTTCGTTTTGGTCAAGAATGTATAGCCAGGCGAAACATGCGTCGTCAGGCGTGCATACACTGTCAGTCGAAAAGGTGCCACCACCGGACAATCGGGTCAGGTTCAAATTGGGCCTCGCTATCTACGAGAAGCAGCTGTTCTGTGAGAAGATGGTATCCACGTGCTTTGTTGAGGCATCGAAAGTTCGCTCATGGGACGAAACAGTCCGAACCGACTCAGTCGCTCACCCGTCGCTTGTCGAGATTTGGGAGGACAAGAGTGAAGTCAAGACGTCCACCAAGATTGCGCAGACATGGTTTACGGGGGAACAGCAGCAACAGATCAGGTCGGGTGCCCAGGGTGACACGGTCGCTGAATCGTCCACAGTCACCTGGCAGGATTTTGACATCGCCATGACCGTTCCCGAAGCCTACTACGACAACAGGCACTACTGGTTCAGGATCGACACCTATGCGACCCTGAACACTGGTTATGTCAAGGGGAGAACGTTCTATTGCCCTGGATGTGAAGCAATGAAGTTGGCTGAGTGCTACGCACAAGCCTTCTTCAAGCCGACCGGAAACGGGTATCCTGGACACTGTATTGGGTGCGCGCATACTTCAGCCTTGAAGATGCAGCATCAAATCGGCTCCTTCAATGAATTGATCACGTCCCAGAAGTACACCTTGGCTTGCGCAAAGCACCTTTATGACCTGAGGCTTCAATTCGTGGATCCTCGCGTGGACATCAAGGAGTTCCGCAAAGTTTGTGCAGAGATGGTCTATGAAGACATCGGCAAGACGGTTTCTCACTACGGTGGTCTCCGAATCACAGCCAGTCAGGCCATCGAGTACGCGGCATGGGGAAAGGCCAAACAGTTGGCGTGGGACAGAGGATACGACTCCGAAGGAAAGACATGCTACATCTGCTACTACGACGCCGGGAACTGCGCCTATGCTGGTTTCATGAGAATGCTTTTGACTCCAGAAGAGCGCCAAGAATGCTACCGAGGGTCAGTCTTGCCCAAGGAAGAGCTCCTGGGTGACACAGTGGAGCTGGCGCTCGGGCTTCTTACAATTGCAATGAGACACCCAAGTCATTTTCCGAATTGGGGTGGCCTTGAGGGAGCAAATGCGTGCGCGAGGGGAATTGAAAGATCATTCTTCCGCTACGCGTCGGCCGAAGCTATCGAGCTGATCACGGTTGACTCCCCACGCAAAAGGACACCGCCCAAGAAGAATGAAGAAGTCGCTGAGATCGTCAACAACATGTCCGCTGACCTCGTGATTGATTTCACAGTGATCGTCGATGGTGATATCTACCCTGTAGAGATTGCGAGAACCGACGAGACACAGGCCGCTGACAACGTCACGGACGATCCAGGGTTCTCAGTTGCTCCACCAATACCTGCACAGGATGTAGATGTGGATGCGCAACCCGAAGAAGAACAAGGTGCAGAAGGCCCTGATCCCAGGCATGCAATTCGTGAAGGATTTGTCGCGCAGCTTCAGGACTATGTTGGCGTACTCGCTCAGGGCGAAATGTCAGTCGGAAGCGACCGCATCACGTTCTGTGTCGCTTGTGGCAGTGATTTACACACTCTGTCCAATTGCACAGAAAATGCTGCAACCCGGGATCTGGTACTTCGAGGCGTCCAGATTATCAAGGAAAGTCTTCTTCGATATCCACGTCGAGTACCTACACAAGAGGCTGAGCCAATGGACGTTGACACCACAGATCATGTGAGTGTTGCATCCTCGGACCGACGACCCAAGGCCAAAGCCCGACCGCGACGCGGAGGCGAAGCCGTACGGGGTGATGTGGTCTTGATCCGTTATGAGAACAAACACAATCTCTGCACGGATGTGGAGAATCGTCGGGGCCTAAATGATGCTTGTGGCGTACCACTGCAGGAATCGGGACCAGAGAATAGCCAGCGAGTGGTGGACATCATTGAGCAGCTTTCGGACCATCGCGACCGACGCCTACCTCAACGAGGAGACCGTCCTAGCTTTGCTTACGATGAAAACACTCATAGCTACACCAATGCAGGCTATGAATCCATCGGCGGCGGAAGGCCAATCCGGTGCGGGATTCTCGACCTGATCCCAACCAAGGGTGCAAGCTTCATCAACAATCGATGGGACCTCGTGAACGAAGTTGTCCTTCGCGACATCACCCGTCAGCGCAGACTGAACGCGGATTGGGCGCTATCATGCATCCAATCTGACCTGCGCCACAGAATCGCCAGGCGCCCAGGCTCGGAATGGCTTGACAACAGGTGCCAGGTGGCATTCAACAGTGTCATCAAATGTGATGAAGGAGGGTGGGTGATGATCGAAGACTTGGTGAGGCATGAGCCACTATGGACCCATGAAAGCAGACGCATCACCGAAGGGGTCTCAAGGACCGATGATCAACAGAAGAAGAGAGTGTACAATGAAAGACTTCAGCTATTGTTCCAAGGGAACATGATTGCAGCCACGAAACGCAACAAGGCCAAGATTCGGTTGCAGTTCCTGGGTGTGAGAGTGAAGGACCCCGGCACGGAAGTTCTTGGATCAGCAGGTTCGAACAGGTTGGTATCGGTTCAGGACCAGATCACGGAGATCCAGAACAACGATCATTGCCGGCATGGCCAGAGGTACTTGAACATATGCAATGGCTGGGTGAAGCCATGGGCAGTTCGGGCTACGAGTGGTCACTCTGCGCACTCAGATCCCCAGAACAACTTGCTTCAGTTGGACAAGAACAGGTTCGCAATATCTCCATCTATGACCCTCTTGCAACGTCTTGGAGGTGCGTTCCACGCTACGGCATGCCGCAACTTGGATTCCATTGTCACGCAAGGCATCATGCCTGGTTCGGAGGACCCCGACGGGGACTTCGACCATAGGCGCCAATTCCGAGGCAACCAAGGTGGCAGACTCCACAGCTATTGGGGGGTGTTTGCGCCGTTCGATCACCGGAACGCAACGACCAAGATGCGAGTACATGGACGAGACGCCAAGCACATGCCATTGGCGGTCCTTCATGTCCCATCGCAAGACCTTGCACGAGAGGATGGACGTATCACAGACAGCGGCATCATGATCGTTGGTCGAACGATACCTTTCCATTTCGTCAAGGAGGTATGGTTTTGCGTCCCTGATCCTCGAGATACACACTCTTTCGCTCTGGTGGAAAAGATCTACGATGAAAGGTTGGAGAAAGAGCTGGTGTTGGACTACAATGCATCACCGTTGCTTCCTGAGTTCGAGAGATACCGAACGCCAAGCAAGATCATGGAATTGCTTTGCGAGATGCCTCCTGGACCCCACGACACAAGCAAGGAGCAGATCATTCGTGACCTCACGACTGTCCTGGAGTCCCACAGGGAGAACACGGTTCGGCATCACTACATGGACAAAGGAATCAAGTTTGTCATCAAGAATTGGCGACCCGAAGACCTACGCAGAGACGAGGATGGACGGAGAATGAGGGTATGCCCGGCATGCTACAACATCGTTCCAGCATGTTTCTCCCGATGCACGTCTTGCTGGTCACAGTTCATTTCAAGCGGATATTACCAAGGTTCTCCACAACGGGAGACTCCTACGGAGATCCCCAGTGACTTCATTGCTCAGACAATGGAAGCCGCAGCAGCCGCAGTGCCTGAGGCGCCCGAAGAGGAGCAGGAAGCCATGGAGGTAGAGACCGTTGCGGAACCTGAAGAAATCCCAGAACCATCTGTCATCGCGGAGGACGATCCAGAACAGGAACCTGATGAAGAAATGGACATAGAGCCTGGAGAGGACTTTGATGACGCAGTGCCAGAAGCAATTGCACAGGAACGTCGTCCCGTCTTCGTTACCGGCCAGTCTTTGAACATCGATCCTGAGCTACAACTTGCACGTACCGCCATGCAGCCATCCTACTATTCTGGAAAGCGAAATGCCCATTGCATTGACGCGAACATGACCGCTCTTTCGTACATGGCATACGTGGTATGCAGATCCATCTACAAGGCTTGGTCAGGATTCGCAAAGTGGGCGACTATGCCGTTGTTTCAGATGAGGGAAAGTTTCGCACTTGGCCAACGCTATGATGTGCTTGGAAAGTGGGGATCTTTGGCGGCAGTGGATAGGGAAACGGGTGTGAGCAAGGACGTGACTGATGAGGAGATCATTCGCTTTGCCAAGGAACCTGAGAACCTCAAACAGTATGATCCCAACGGGACTTACACCTTGAAGCGCTTCCGGACGAACCAGATGCTTTCTTTACTTACACGGGGAGCCAACATGATGGGAATTGGCAGGGACAACTTCAACCCTACTACTTACTTGAAGAGCGAAAGGGATGAAGATGTGAAGGCTATGCACTTTTGTTGCCTGAACGTCCTGTGCGAGGTGATCCCAATGGTGACGGGACACCAACAATTCTCAGTGCTACGACCAACGCCAACTGGACCAGTGGACTTCTTGTACATCGACCCCGTCGGTATTCTGCTGACTCATTCTGATCAGTCAGTCCAGACCATCGGCTTGCTGGTGGACCACAGTGTGCAAATGCCTGCGCATTTCATGGACAGATTGAACAGATCCAAGGCTGAGAGACAGCAAAATCCGACGACCAAGCGTACTGAAGCCCTACACCACATTTCGGCCGCTGACTATCTTCCTCCAGGTGGTACATCCATCCTGGACACGCCTGTTACTGCAGAGGAACGTGAAAGCGCTTCTTCGTCCAAGGGACCTTCAAAAGGGCGTGGGAGAACCGGAGGTGAGCAACATGGAGGCTGGAACTCCAACTCCTACTACGACTACACCGCCGGCAAAGGCCGAAACAAAGGCAAGGACAAGGGAAAGCATCGGGAACAGTATCCAGAGGAAAACCTCCGGCCCTGGGACCGCGATCCTGCGACCACGCGAAGATGGAGATGAATCAACGCTTGGTCTTCCTCGCCTATCAGTTCGTGACCTCTGAGCTTCGCCCATGGAATGCCATCGCGAATGCTTCTTTCTTCGGTGACGCCTGATTCGTTTGCCATTTCAGGGGATCGTTACTGACGTAGATGAGTGTCACAACGTTTCTAATTGGGATGCAAAGCTCTGATTTCAATGTCAACGTTGCGGCGGAACATCTTCTGTTGTCCTATCGTGCCATCTTCCGGGTGAGCAGCGTCGGAGACGCAACTCATGGGGGGTGCGAACGGACTGCGATGCCTTGTCATGTTCTAAGGTGTCACTATAAGAGCTGTGAGCAAGACCGTGTAAAGTGCAAGATAAGGGGGCACGCTACGCGTCCCTCGACTCTAGGGGGCATGCTACGCATCCCTCATCTTTACCTTTCTATGTGACCGCCAACGCAACGTTTGGCTCAAGTCAATGCCCATAGCTAAGTGCTATATGTGTCTTCTATCCTGAGCAATCAGAGCTATCCCGTTGCACAGACGAACCGCCGCCGGCAGTGAGTGCAAAAGGAACGGCCGCCGGTTCTGCCTGCATAGGATCGCACGTGTGGAAGTAAGAGGGAGAGACAGGGTCCAGTCTGTGGAGAGTGCTAGCCAGCCACACCTACATTCATTACAGCTCTGGTGGGGAGAGCAGCAACCAAGTCGAGATCAATCCCCCACGCAAGTGTAGTATAGTGAAGTGTAGTATAGTATAGTGTAGTATCGCGTAGTTTGCGCCGGTGTACAGAGGCTGCTAAAATGCAACCCTTGTCTTGTTCAGGGTCCCCGCAATCGCGAACTTCTGCTTGCCCTGGCTTCACGGACATTCCACCACATCTGGACCCGGTCCTGCATGTCAGCTGCTTGTTTGTTTGCATGCTGCCAGCTGGCATGCAAGGAGCCTGCCGGCACGCTGTGCAATGCGTTGTGCCTCCACTGCGCGATGGGCGGGCGCAGGCCTTGAAGTCCCTGAACCCTGGTAGGAAGATCCGACACTGTACTATGCCATAGTTCTATTGTACTATACGTTTCATTATACGAAACTATACCTTACTAGACCCTGCTGTAACATACCATACTTTACCATAAACATATTATACTATACTGTACGATAGCGCAACACAAGAAAGACCGCCGGGTCTCTTGGACGTAGCCCTTTGCGCTGGCGGCAGGCAGATTCGGAGCTTCCCGGCAAACTTCCTGGGTCGACTTGTCCTTGAAGCTTGGTCGACAGTGATGAAACATAGGGTTTAGGGGTGGAGGGATTAGGGTTTAGGGATGAGCGTTTAGGGTTTAGGCGCTGGCCGGCAACTCAGTCCGTGCTGAAAAAGGGCTGAGGTATGAGGGTTGCCTGGCCCTCCGTTTCCATTCTTCAGGGTGCCCGGCAGTCGCAATAGGCCTGGATGCAAACAAAAAGGGTTGACGGCGGTTTAGGGTTGAGGGTTTAGAGGAATGGTAAAACTTGCGAGGAGGCGAGACTCAGATCGTGAGGGGTTTTTGAGACTGAGGGGTTTTGAGACAGTCTCAATTGCAGTTGCAGGGCCGCAGGTTGCTCTCACCCGGAAGCTTCGCGAATTTGACCAAGCAAGACAGGAAGCCTGCCTTAGAGTAGCCTTGAGTACGGATTCGTTTACTCCGCATGCCAAACTTGACTGACAAGCACTCCTCCACGTGTGACGAGTTTTTGAGGAGCGATCGAAGCTCACATGATGCGGGCGCGGTACAAATGCGCATGATGCAGCCGTGAAATCGGTGAGAAAAAGATCGCAGTACGATGCCAGAACGACTTGTCCTCTGTGGTGTGGATCACTTGGAGTGACGGAAGTGGGTCTCGCAAGGCCAAGCGCATCTCCAAGAAGGAGTCTGCGACTTAGTAGCTGATGTCGCCAACGGCGGATCGTGTGGAGTTCGCGGTTCTCACGAAGTTCCTTCTCCCAACCCGTCGTTTGTTCCGTTCAGGGGTGGCATCCAGACCAGGGATCACCCTTGTTCTAAGGCTCGGTATAAGCCAACGTTTGTACCCCAATCCGGCAACAGTCAAAGTGCTCTGCAGGCCTACGATTCATTCCTGGAATGTGTGCGGCCGCAAGCCTACTTCATCGGCTGAATCAAGCTGTTGCAGACACAGCTTCGCTTGGAGGAGATGCCCAGACAGCTACCAGAAGAAGTGTCGCACAGAAGCCGGCAAATGCAGTATGCTGAGTAATACAGGGGGCCTTAGTAATTAGAATAGGGTTCGGGGTGTATTATACTATATCCCCGAAACCATATTCTAAATATTCTAATTAGTAAGGCCCCTACAATCACGATCTTGCAGCTTCCGTAGATGTGGTAACCTGACCTGTCGCTCAGATCTGGCGTGTATGGAAGAGAACAAATCCTGGAAGTCGCAAACGCGGCAGGGTGCCAGGTTGAGAGTCAGCGAGCGACAACGTGCCGGCCTGTTGCTTAGCTGAGGTTCACGTACATGCGATTTCTGGAGCATTTCCGCCTCTTCACAGAAGGTTCTGGGGGCACGCTTCTCAGAGACAACTGCCCTAAACCCTAAACCCCCTTAAATTACCCTAAACCCTATTATCTGAATTCCTCCGCTCAGCGCGCCTGTCTGCCTCTGTGAAACGGATAAGGCCGAGAGGAAGGAATTGGCCGGTTCTTGTACAAAGATCCGACTCCCAGGAGATGTTGCGAACGGGATCATCTGAAGCGGTTATGGTCCATAATACTACATGCTACTCTACTGTACTCCCATGATGCAAAAGAACACTAGAGTATACTGTAGTGTTAGAATACACCATGATAATGTAAAATAGTCCTATGTTATTGTCTCATGCTACGACGTTACGACGATGCTACGATGCTGGCAGGACCCATGGTGTCGGCACCGTCATGGAATTTGGCCGTGCGGCCCTTGTAAAGCTGTGCGGGGCGGCAGTTGCTGGGACAGTTTAGTGCCTTGAAGCACAAGGTACGGAGGGTGGGGCTAGGAGTCCACGAACAGCAGGCTGGCTACTGAAGCTGCCGCAGTAGACCGATCTGCGAAACATGCTTGTCGATCAGGTCCGCTTCCGAAGAAGGCGGGGACAGGTGAAAGGGCACCTGAAGCTTCCGAAGACACAGGCCAGAAGCTCATTAAGACCAGTAGCAAGGCTGTTGCCAGCTTGGAGAACACGTCTTGGAAGCGTATAAAAGGTCTGGGGTATCACTCTGCGAATTCAGCCAATATGCACGGTTCAAGTTCGGTTGGTTCCTCCTCCACCGCATCACGTGCAGACAGGGCTGCATCGCCACGGCTGAGTCGTAGCAAGGTACGCAGGCTGTCCAGGTGGTAGTGAAGCCAAGGTTCAGGAGCTGTTTTCGAAGCGCTTCGATCGCAACTCTGGCAAACCCCACGGAAGTGCAAACATGTGGACAGATGTCTCGACAGTGCATGCTGTCGAACTGTCAAAACATCATGAGAACAGCGGTGGTGTTTTCCCTAAACCCTAAACCCCTCTTGCTGTGTTCAAGTTGATCGATGTGTTGTTTCATGGCGACGAGTGACCATAACTGATCCTCACACCAGTCCAGTGTTCTGGAGTCCGATGTTATTTCGAGTTTTAAATGATAGGCCTCGTGGTGAACTGGCACAAGTGAGGATCGATCTTTGCCTCTTTTCACACCGACCTCGCACCTAAGAACCTCGCCTGGCATGTCCGAGTTGTGAGAGCGTAAACCCCTCTTGCCCTGCTGAACTGAAGCAATTCCGGACATAGATCGCACTGCAGTGATTCGCAGCACCTTCTTTGCAAGTCCTCTGCCAGGTACAAAAGGCAGTGGTACCAGTGAGTAGCATCGAGCGGGCCCTTGTGCTTTTCACGTATGTGCAGAGAAAGGCATCCAAAGCTCGAAAGCCTGGAGATTCGAATGCACATGTAAAAAGCTCGCTGCAACACGAAACCATGCGGAGATTTCCAAAAAGGGGACCCTTAGATAGTACTCGAAATGGTACGATCTTTATTATAAGGACCCCAAAATATGGTACCCCTAATCTTCGGAAACTTTCATGTGCATCCCGTCCTCGAACCTTGCAGCATGTGCGACCTCTGTGCACGTCAACTCTGTTCCTGGCAGTTGCTGCCATGCTCAGCCAGAGAGGATGCTGCACCCAGGTGCACAGTGGTTTGGAGCTAATGGGTGCTAGTTCCAATTCCCACAGCAGTGAAGGCAGAGCAAGCGATAGCATATTCAGACCAAAATCATTGTCGAAAGCTTTGCATTCGCCTTGCGGCATGGACCAATCCGGTGTGTTGCTCAGACAGTTCCCGAACTCACAGCATCAGGATCCGCGTTGCTGGAACTGCAAGGGGATACCGAGAATGGCCGAGCTTCACGACTCCAAGTTCCACGCGAGCCACGCCACAGCGTTCACTCGGCATCGGATGCCAGTCAAAGGAGCTTGCGTGGCAGCACAAGGAGAATGTGCCCGACTCTTCAAGTTCTGTCTGGAGCTTGCCAGCGGCCTTTTAACAGGAGTGAAGCTGATGACGTGTCCGTTCCGTACTGATTATGCTCTGGGGACGTGCATCACACGGTCTGTTCGAATGTAGAGTCTTTTAGAACAAGGTGTCTGCAGCTTCGGACGACGAGCGGATACCACTGCCTGTCCGCGTAATCAGCTGCTTGTCTCTCCTTGTTAGAAAGTAGGGTTCCGGCTGGAGTATCATGTTTTGACATGGTGCCGGCTATGTTATGACATTAGAGCAGAGAGTGGCTGGAAGATGGGGTGCGAAACCCAAGGCGAGCACTTCAACGTCGAACCAGTTTTTCTCTGGCGACTTGCTCTGAGTCTCGTTGCTGCGAAGCGCTGAGATGGATTCTCAATCACACAGCAGGACAAATGGACCCCTTCAGGTTCACAGCCGCAACAAGCAATGCGCCTTCCAAGGTACTTGTTATCTACCTCGTCGTTCTTCTCTGTTTCTTCAGAGGCAAGGAAGAAAGACACCGATGTCGTCATCGCATCTGGGATTGTATGCAGGAGGTTTACAGCCAGGGGAATGTCTGCCCGACAGACTTGCAGGGTGTTGTTTGCTACGTGTTCAGCATGTCGCTGAAGCAGCCTCATGTATTTGCCAGGCGGTGCCACGCCTTGCCCGCAGCCCACGATACTATCCGTTTGAGAAGCTGTGTCATGTCTGGGTCTTGGGTCTTGACATTTCAGGCCCGCAAGAGTGGGTGACTGGAGAGACCGGCGGTTACTACTGCCGGGAGCTTGTATACGCAAAGCGCCCTACACCTGAACCGTAAGCCCTACACGCTAAACCCTAGACCCTAAACCACCAGGCGCCGACATCCAGGGCTGCCGCCCGGCCGGGCAAGGCCAGTTTCCGATATGCTGGTGCCCAAGGCTCCGAGCTGCCTGTAATATAGGGGGCCCTTCATAATTACCTACAGTATTTTGGGGGGAATTCCTTGTTATATTTATGGCATACTTGGCCCCAAAACCCTATTCTAATTATTATGGCCCCCACACCCTCAACCCGTCTAGTAGGCCTAAAAGCAATCCTTATAGACGCCTTAGAAAGGAACCCTATTCTAATTATTCAGGCCCCCTACGTTACATCTCTCCGTGTGTGCTCTGTATGTCAGAGAGAAGAGGCGGCTCTGATCCGTAGTTTCCGAAGATTTGGGGTACCTTAGGGTTGCTTTAAAGGGTTACTATAAGGTTACCATAAGGGTACCTGTAAAGGGCTCTATAAGGGTTTCAATATAGGCTTGAATATACAGGTCCGATTGTACATCAATGGGTCCACGAAATTTTCGTGAAGGGCGCGCGAAAGGAAAGCAATATTGAGCGCAAGCTTTTGGGTAGCAGATCTGAGCTATATAACACATAGAGCATAGAGGCAATGCCATCGTAAGCTGTCATTAAGCAGGCGCGCGGGCCCAACTGCAATTCGGAGCAAAAGATCCACGGCAGTCGTTGCGAAAGACGGACCGACGTTTTCAATGTGATGGCCCACTGCTTGGAGTTGCTCTGTGCAACCTCGGCCGATGAAATGAGCCCGAATCCCACACACCGTCAAACAACACCGCCAAACCTCCCCGGACCCTGTCAAATCTCCAGCCTCAACTCCGAACCCTAAACCAGGCTGCTACTACAACCACCACCACGACTACCACTAGCACTGCTAGTACTAGTACGAGTACTACTACTACTACTACTACTACTACTACTACTACTACTACTACTACTACTACTACTGCTACTGCTACTGCTACTGCTACTGCTACTGCTACTGCTACGACGACGACTGCTACTAGTACTACTACTACTACTACTACCACCACTTCTACTACTACTGCTACTACTACTACTACTGCTACTACTACGACGACTACTACTACTACCACCACTTCTACTACTACTGCTACTACTACTACTACTACTACTACTGCTACTACTACTACTACTACTTGCTAGTGCTGCTGCTGCTGCTACAACTACTACCACAAATAGCAATAACAATAATACAACTACTAACGCTAGCACTGCTTCTGCTCCTGCTACTACTCCTGCTAGGCGTCACATTGCCAATTGATCGCAGTGTTTGTTTGTTAGATGCGTTTTGCGGCAAGTAGCTTTCGTGCGCGTTGTGCAGCACCTGGTCGGTGTTGACTCTTGCATGTTGCAGACATGTGAGGGGCGGAAATCGCGGGTAACTCGGACTATTGAACAAGATGATGGTTGATGGAGAATGTTCTAATTTTTCGTTTACAGTAGTAAGGCCGTGATAGGAAACCCCGTCGTTGCTTCTACGCTGGCCAAAAGCTGAGAAGTCGCAAGCACATGTTTGCACATCTCTGGAAATGGACTCTTCGCTAGTGCACTCATCGGATTCTGTCGCGCTGGAATGAGAGTCCTGGTACTTCTCCATAGTGGCTCTGGGCAGGGTTGGGAAGAAGGCCATATCGAAGCCCTGTCTGCCCCAGTACTACACATGCAGCAGAGGCTATTGTACAGCATTGTATATAGTAGCATGCAATAGTAGAGTATCCAGCATAGCACATCGCAGAGTATATAGTACATCATACTTCTTCTTCTTCAACCGCAGCAGGAGTGGTCCGGCTAGCGTGCGCCTGCAAGAACCACTGAGGGTTCCCGGCCACTATAAGTGGCTTCGGCACGAGTGCCCATAGGGCAGGGGAACTAAGAGTGTCGAGACACCATAACATAAGAGCAGGCTCGACAGCTGGCGAGCGCCGCCAGCCTGTTGTGCAAACGTATGTCGATGCGACTGCAGTTGGACAAAACTGGCAGACTGGCTTATGCAGACTGCGAAGTGGCCCATAGCTCTACTGCTCTGTCAAAAGTAGTGCAGCCGCTAAACTACATTTGACCACCCAGCTCTTGAGCCATACTGCTTAAGTTCCAAGCTCAGTCGTCCAGTTGGTGAAGATTGATCACCCGCTTGACGATCTTCGCTGGAGTCACCTGTTGCTGCTGAATGAGCTTGAAGCGTGTCTGCAGTTGGTCGTTCAGGCCTCCATCTCCTCCAGAGCTGAGCATGCCATGACCATTCGAGCTTGCTGTTCCTGAAGCTGAAGCTGCATGCGATGGAGCAGATGCGCGAACTGCCATTCGATTGCGAGGGGTTCCATCTTCAGGTCTTGAAGCTACGTGTGGAGTATGGGGGATGCTTGAGCTCAGGGCCACCTCATAAGTAGCTGGGTTGGATGCTGCTGTATTCGGCACAAGAAGTAGCAGGTATGCACACCTTGAAGCTTCTTCGAGCTGTGCAGCAGTGGCCTTTTTTACTGGCTGAGCATCATCCAGAACTAGACGCTCCGACCCCTCATATACCAAGACCCGGTAGTGGCCTGTCGAGAGATGCTCCCCATGGTGCGTGATGCATGCTAGCAGCCTGTAGGAGTCCCACCTTGTTTCCAAGGTCGCATGCCCCCGAAAACACGGCAGGAGCAGAGCAGTCGGTAGCCGGTAGGCTGCATGATTTTTGCCTGGGCCACTCGCCGTTAGGGTGGCACGAGGCAGCTGAAGAAAGATCCACTGTGGGGGAAGGTTTAGGGCATGTATGGAGGTTTGTTGGGACCATCGATTGATCAAGGTTTGAATGCCCGAACCGCTGGGGTCAACCGCGCTGAGAGAGAGGCATCGAAGCACCCCGCCGTCCAATCTGCGAATCTCTCCTTCCATCGGTTTTCTTGCACTCCAACTGGACTGGCCTACGGAGTTAAGGAGTTTGGGGTAGAGGAAATCCGCGAGTTCGACAACATCATTCTGAGCATCTGGCCTTTGCCATCCCAACATGGAAAAGCGAAGCTCTTTCATTGCACTCAGCGTCGCCCGCGGCTCTGCCCGAAATGCTGGCGGGAGGATGTGCCTGTTAAGGTGTTTTTCAAGAATGGCAATGCAATATATGAAGGAGTTAAGGTAGCAGTGGTTATGTGGATTGTGAAGGCTAAACCTCGGGACAAGATGGTATTGATGTTGTGGTCTACGGCAGGGGTCAGCAGGCAAGTGGGATTTGTAAGGCGGGGCGCTAGTGGAGAGTCGGGCAACAGTGGCGGATTTAAAGAAGGCTTTAATGCCCTTGCTAGGGGGATCTAAACCCTTAGTGGTGGGAGGGTGAGGAGTATCTGGCCTGGATAAACCATCTGTGCAAGCTGCTGTGCGAACGGCTGTTTCTGGCGGTCGTCTCGCTTCATGCTCATGCCCACTAAGTTCGTGATCGCATTGCCCATAAGCACACAAAAGCTTTGATGGACTTCGTCTGCCACCGCGCTCCTTAGCGAAATGTGTAGGTCGAAAGTGGCTTGCTGATGACCCTCGTCCTCGATTCTCCACATGGCCTTCTTGGATTGAAAGCGATGAATGATTTCGCCCGTCATGTGCTCCTGGAGTTCGGTGAGGTGGCGAATCATGTCGTCGTGAGTGAGCGCTGCCCGATTCTCGTTGATCACCAGTTTCCGTTGCGATGAGCTCCACTTTTGGTACGTCCAGTGGCCCTGAGCATTGATCCAGCCCATCTGGTGGAGGTCTGCTCGGCCTGCCTCTGTTGCAACCACCTTCTGTGCTCGTTGAAGAAGTTCCTTCAGTAAGCAGTTGACCAACACCGTCCTGAGGGGCGAAGTCATGCTCGGCTCTTGCGCCGGATTCGCCATCTTCTCCCGCCAGGTGCGGGCCACTTCCATAAGATTGGGTAGCAAGCTTTTGCTGTCCTGTCTGAAGAAAAGCACAAAACCCATGTCTTTGCGGACATCCGCCAGAGCCTCTTCGTGTTTGAGGACTAGTTTGGAGAGTATCTCCACTTGCTGATCCATGGCATTGCCCGTGCCCTGCATGTAAGGTGGGCTTGGTTGCTGCCAGTGACTGTGGTACTGCTGGTGATGGTACGTGGGTCTCTGCCATCCCTGTCCCTGACCCCTCAGCCTCTTGCCGGATGGCTGAAAGTCCGGAGCTGCTGGCTCCAGGGCATTCGTGGTCCCGCTGGGTTGAGGCGGAGTCATTCCGGATGGCATGCAATGGGCGAAGATGCTGGCCTCCAGGTCTGCCGTCGTTCTCGACATGCTGTAGATGCAGTCCTCGTTGACAGTATTCGACGGCAATGACGAGTTGATTTAGAACGACACACTGTGTAGAGTGCCTGCCCGGGGCTCCAACCACACTTCCACACCACCGACACGTGCGACCGCGGGTCAAATGACTCTTAAAACTCTTGCTTCTAGTTAGGGCTTGCGGGAGGATGTCGGGGTGATGCTGGTGGTGCACCTTATTGTAATGTTGTCTGATGTGCTTGGGGTCCATGATCCACATGTTGCAAATGACACAATGTTCGCTGAGGAGAGCCTTCGTCTGTGGACACGAAAGTCGCTTCTCCCACTGTTGCAAGTTGCTGTGGAAAGCTGTCTGCAGAACAAGCGGAAGGGCATCTTCCGCCGGTGTGCGACCCTTTTTCTTCCCCCTGGACGGTAGCTGTGGCTGAGTCGCCGGAGGGCTCGGCCGCTGTGTCCTTGGGCAACCTAGGGTATGCATCAGGTTTGGGTGGGCTGAGTTTGTGGCTGTCCCCCCCTAGAACCGGACATGAAGCTTTGGTGATATGAAGCTTAAGTTGTTGCCATTTCAGGAAGCTACGATGGCACAGCTTGCATGTTGGCATTCCTGCGACTGAGTGTTTGACCGCATCAAACTCCACGCTCTGCTCGGATTTCTGTGTCCTCGCTGTGGGGTGGTGCAGGGCTACGTGTATAGCAAGGGCGTGTGAAGTGGAGGCAAGATGGCTGCAGTGTGGGCAGGGAATCTCGGCCGTTTCCGGAACGGCAGTCCTGGTCGACTGGAGGCAGGCTTGTAGAGCAACCTGCAGTTGTGCCAGAGCTTCATGCACTGCCTGATTCGCTACTATTGTAGCGCCCCACTCGGCATGTGCGGGGTCACGCGTGTGAAGCAGGTTTTCGAGCCTTTTAAGGATGGCCTCTCCTGGCTTGAGGAGTCTGGCCGCGGTCCAAATGGCCTCATTGCTCACATGGTTGAGATGGGCGGGCTGTCGTAGTATGGCTCGGATGTGCCTGATAGCTAGAACACTGAGGCGTCTAAGTCCCTCGTTAGTGCATCCCACCACTTCCAGCGAGTATAGGAGGCTCGGGCTGATGCATGCCTGCCATAGTCGCAGTCGGTGCCGGGCGGAGAGTGCACCTTTGCCATTCAAGACTTTCCGGATGATTTGGTACTTATGCTGGGCTGCCTCAATTCGGTGGGAAACATTGAGGTCCTGTCTGTTTTTGTAAGCTATGACAGTACCCAGATAAACATGGGAAGTTTTGATGCAGAGTGATTGTGTTCGTCCGAGTACCGAGAGCTTCAAGTAGGTTTTGCCCTCTTTGACGTATGTGTGTTTCTGAAGAAGGGCAGCAGCCGCAGTGCCTTTTAGCTCAAGTAGTAGGGCTGTTTTCTGGTAGTTGATCTCAAGCTTAAAAATGGTGAGGATTTCTAATAAGAGTTCGATGTCTCGAATGGTTTGTCGAAACTCGGATGCATCCTTAATGGTCCAGCATCCACACCAATCATCGGCAAAAAGCGTGATGATCGTTTGTAGCCAGGTGAGGCTTCGTTGCTGTGCCAACCCGAGCAGAACCGCAGCACTATAGCTTATCCAAAGGATGGGTGCAACTCGGCACCCTTGCTTAATACCGTTCGTGGTGACGGTATGCCCCACTGAGTCTTTGACTTGGTAGTGATAGCGGGCGTTTGTGTGGAGTTGCTGCACGGCAGCAACAATGTTGGCCGGCAGGCCCTGCTCAAGCAATGTAGTATACAATTGATTGCGGTCCACTTTGTCAAAGGCTCGCGAAAGATCTAGCGAGAGACAGGCGCCCCCGACACAATCCTGCCGCGGTCTGCCCAGGCGCCTTGTGAAGCGATTGGATGCTGTGTCGGCCAGGAGAAGAGTCACAGCCTCGAAATGTTGGTGCACGCGAAGGATAGCATCTGCACAGCTACGGCCCGGGCTATAGGCGAATTGGGGGAGATGATCGAGTAGCGGTCGAAGGTGATTCTGGATTTGTTTGGCAATGAGGCCGGCGACTATCTTGGGGTACGGGGGCATTAACCCAATCGGTCTTAAGGCGGAGACTGAAGTGGGAGGTTTGGATGGTTTGGGCAGCCAAACTACATGAGTGTCTTTCATGTCCTCATCTAGCCTATCCGGGGATCCTGCCTTGAAATGGTGGTTCAAGGCCTCGCTGAGGGGCTCATAGACCACCTCCGCGCAGTGGCTCCATACGATGTTGGGGGCAATGTGTGATGGCACTGCCTTCCGTGTTGGGAGTCGGGTGAGCTCCCACCAAATGTCCACAGCATCAAACACTAGGTCCTGGTGTGTTGCAATATGTGGCAAATCATCCGGCAGGCTTGCAAAGGTTTCTTTGCCAAAAAGCAACACAGCCTGTAGCTCCTGTTGTTCGGTCAGCAGGTGGCCCTCCGCATCCTGGAGTCGTGTGACTGCTCGGGTGGGCTTAGGGCCTAATCTTTTGATGACTTGAAAGAGTCCCCTGTGATCACCTTTAAGTGCGGCGGCCTCGGCTTGCTCAAGTTGGGCTTGGTGGAACTCCACCTTGAGCTGCTTACTCTGCTGTCGAAGGGCCTTCGAGGCACGCTGGAAGGCGGCTAAGGCTCGCCACTTGCTCCATATGTTGGCCAGGGTGGCCGGACCTGGAGCTTTCATGGCTCGGTAGAGAGCCCAGGTTTGTGTGGCACTTGCACGGTAGCCTGGGTCCGCGCTGATGCGCCGATCCGGTTTCTGCTGAGGCGGGAAGAGACGACAGGTCTCCTGCAACAATATGTTGTTTATTTCCCTGTGCACGTCTGTGATAGTGTGATCCTCATATGGCATTGCATGAACCCTGGAAGCAACCGCCTGCTGCAGTGTTTGGGCAATTGGCTGTTGCAGGCTTATGGCTGCATGAAGACCTTCACTATCAAAAGCCTGTGTTGCACGTTTGGCCTGCTGCTGCAGCTGGAAGGGCCTCATTGGCAGCGTCGCCTGTACAGGAAGGTGGTTTGACAGTCTATCTCCCGCAATTGGGAATTGCGCTAGTGGAGTTGACTGCTTGGCTCCCGCTCCTGCATCTTTGATCTTAACCACAATGTAATCCAGTTGACTGGTAGTGCTGGTATTGAAGAATGTATGATGTGGTCTGGCGTGCCAAGTGTTAACAGCGCACAAGCTATAATCTCGAAGGATCTGCTCAAGAGTGGCATCTTGGTTGTCATGTGTGGTGGGATGTGGAGTAGCGGGTCCTACATTAGGGTGGCACTGGGAGAGGGTACTATTCATATCCCCTGCTATGATAATGCTATGTCGAGCCGGCAGCGAATCCAGCGCCTTTTGGAGAGCGTGCCAAACTTTGTTTCGCAGAGTTTTGTTCTGGGAGGAGCTGAGGTGGGTTCTCCACACATGTTGATAAACTCCAAACACATTGACTGGGAGCTGGCTTTTTGTGTGGGTGGCACGCACCTGAAGCAGCCTACCTTTGATATGATCTTTGGCGGTCACATGCTTAAAGGTTTTTCGGGAGAGCAGGATCATCACTCCCGAGTGGGATCCAGGGGCATCCTCTGCTTCTTGTCCCGAGCTGTGAATGCAGCACCACTCCCCGCTACAAAAGTCCTGGGTTTCTTTCCAATGTGTTTCTTGGAGAATGACTAAATCCCAGTTGCCGCTAGTCGAAAGCCAAGCAAGAAGTTCCTGAAAGATCCCTGAACTTAATCCCCCCACGTTCCAACTGAACACTCTGACATGTGGCAGGGTCCTCTGTGTAGCTCCCGTCGGCCGTCTGTGTGCCTTTGGCAGTGGTCTGTGCGAAGGGTGGGAGATACTTAGTGCAGCCAATGCCTTCCGGGTGTGCCATTGGCCTTTGTACATTGTACCCTCCTGAGGTGATGCAAGAGCTCGTCTGCAGGCTCTGTTGTATGCTCGCTTGGCTTGTGCATTTGGGCTTGCATGATTAATTATGTTCGGTCCCCTGCCTGGTGGCGCAGAACCACCGTGCTTCCCCGGCACATGGCCAGGTCCCTCCTTCGTTGTGGCAGCGAAGGAAACCCTCACCCCAACCGTAGCTTGTACAAGGAAAAGATGATAACCCTTAGGGAAAAGTCTACGGTCTCCGGACTTGGGACCGGAGCGGCTGAGTGATATTGTTGGCTTCGGCCAACAGCAGCGATTCGAGAAAGTGGACTGATTAGTTGCAGGAGGTCCAGTGCTTCGTGGCTTAGGGTGCTTACTGGTCTTAGGGGTCCTACCCTGGGGCTGTCCTTCCATCTGGCATGCTCGCTGGTTGCGGGCTGCGGTTGCCAGAGAGGCTGGCCTGTGAAGCTTATGTTTGGCTCTGGCTTTCGAGGTCAGGACTACCGGGCCTAGGGGGTGCAAGGTTGGGAGGAGCTGGAAGTCTTTGGTGCAAAGACTGCGCGGCCTACCCTTGCTGAAGTGTCCCCGCCTGTCAAGGATCGTCGGGTGCATCGCTGTTCCCGGAGTGGAACGTGTGCGTGGCCCGAAATTCATATTCGGACCATGAGCGTAGCCATTCACCCGCACTGGTCGTCTCCATGTGTTCGTCTCCTCGAGGAGGTTGTGCATGTGGGTCCGGGCCGTTGACTGGCACTGGCCTAGGCGGGCCTTGTGGCACATATCCAGGGTGATTCTCGGGCAGAGGTCCATCCTGTATTTCATCCCTGGGAGTCCGGTCACAAGAGCTCTCAGCAGAAGCCATGCTATCATGTGCAGATGTCTCGCCATCGCTCATAAGGTAATTCACCGAAGCAACAGCAGAAGAACAACCGCCAAGAAGCGAAGCCACCCAAGGACCCCGAACAAAGCACCCCCTCAGGGCTTCTCTCAGCTGCGAGCCGTGGGGCTTAGTACATCATACAGAAACTAGATCATCATCACCACTATCAATCACCGCCAGTCAGAATCACAAGCATACTTAATCACCCTCACCGTCATCGCATCCTCATCGCGCCAACATCAGCAAGTCAAGTGAAGTCAGCGTGAAGCCCTTAGGCGGCCCGTTTAGGGTGCAGGCAAAAAGTTGATTTTAAAAAAGCAAGTGACGCAGGACATTTACATTCAAAATCTCTCATCTCACTCTGGCATTGGAAAATGCGATGAAAGCATTCACATGCGAGAGCCATTGATGTGCATGTGCTGCATATGTCGCCCAACCGATCAAATGGTTGAATCTGGAGAACACTTGTATTGGGTTTGGGGGTACTTTATGCTATTACTCTATTTTCTTAAGAAACCCTAAACTTAGTATAGGTCAATATATTAAGGCACCTATAGTAGGTGAATTGCCTCTCCACGTGTCGTGTTGATGGCCAGTCTTCGGGATCCTGCAGGTTGCCAATCCAGAACATGTCCTACAAAACGATTCAACGGAACGCTTGCAATGTAACTGCGAGTTTCTAGTGACGCTTCAGAACTTCAGAAGGCCACAATTTGCGTATCGGCAAAGCAGCGAACACTTCGATTCCGGTCGTGTAAAGTTTCATGCCGCGGGGGACTCCAATTAACGTCTGACGGAGGACCATTTTCAAACCAGCAATGTGCATTGTCCAATACCCAGCAGCAAAACATGCCACAGGAGTGACCAACGTGCTGAAAAAAACTAAGCCGCTCGCCAACGAAACAGCTCGATCTCGAAGTTTCCGACTGCTTGAACAGAAACTTTTCGAATCGACCGGTATGTGGTTTGCATTGTCTATACCATGTTGTTTGGAACCATCTGCTGATAGCATGCAGCGTCTGTGCTTCAGTTGTAAGTATCACCGAAAGCAGCTTAAAAGTTTGCTGAGCATGTCAAGAGCTTCTTGCCGAGATTTTGCTAACAGCAGCGTGTCATCTGCCAATCATAAAGTCAAGCAATCGCGAGGAGACCATCGTTGAAATCGAAACCACGGTGACCGACTGATGATCTCCATGCTCACATCGCTGATTGCAGTACCGAGCAGAACAACCGCGGACTTAGTGCCAGTACACACCCCTGTCGTACTCCAGCGTTGATGTCAAAGTCACGCCTCTTGATTGTACTTCCTGCAATTCGGCCAGACTGCTTGTGATACGCACCTTGTAAACACCCAAATCATGTGATCAGACGCCCTGTGGTCACGAAGCGTTTTCCATAAGGAAGGCCAATGTACGCGATCAAAAGCTTTCGACAAACCCAGGCTAACGATCCATAGTGGCATGTTGACGCTCGCTGTTTTGTCGATGATCAAATCAGCGGCAAGCAAAAGTTCTTCCAGTCACCGTCCTGGTCGGAAGCCATGTTGTTCTTTAGGCTGCACATTCTTCAGTGGAACTTGATGCGGGCTAAGATCATGGAGCCAAAACTCTAAATCAGAGACTAGTTTCGCGAATGCCTTCTTCGCAATCATGGTGCCATGTAGACGGACAATCCCGTGTATGAAACACCCGGTTGCATGGCGGAAAAGATGATCACCAGCATCACCATCAGCCACCATCGTCATCAACATCATCATCAGCAGCAGTTACTATTAGCACCATGTGAGCCCTACGCACTAGAACATGAAGTTACCAAGACCCCCAAACCCCCAGACCCCCACAACCCAAGCAATGACAAGAAGCAGTTCGACCAACGATCAAACACAGGTGTATCGGGTACTACTACTACTACTACTGCTGCTGCTGCTACTACTACCACCACTACGACGACGACGACTACTACTACTTTTGCTGCTAGTAGTAGTAGTAGTAGTAGTAGTAGTAGTAGTAGTACTACTACTACTACTACCACTACTCCTAGTGCTAGTACTACTAGTAGTACTACTACTACGACTACTACTAGTACTAGTACACTACTCCACGACTACACTACTACACCACTACTACTACTACTACTACTACTACTACGACTACTACTTTGACTACTTACAGGTCCCGCAAAGGGCAGAGCGAACGCACCACGAAAGGAAAGACATTTTCCGCGAAGGAACCAAATCCAGATGAAGGTATAGTGATCAAGTCTCATATCGACCTTCCATAAGGTCCGTGTTTGGTTGACACGAAAGCTCTTCAGTAGGTGTGTCCTCTCTGGTGACAGTTAAGGTCAATCGCAGCCGGGGGCTCGTGTCGATGATGTGCAGGGATTGATCTTTCGTGACTTGCTACATTCCTTCTTGTTTGACTTTCGCCACCGATTTTCGCCAACGAAAGGTGCTGGATTGGCAAGGTCCCAAGCAAAACGATAGGCCGGGATTCGCACATAGAGCTGGAACAAGTTGTGGTGCACATGTGTGTATGTGCCTGTTTGTGTTTTGGAATTGAAGGTCACGGAGTTCAGGCACAGCCGACCATCACGGTGGCCAAGCCCGTCCTTCAAATGGGTGGTTGTCAAAATTATGGTCCCTTTGGGGGTCCCTAATATAGTACGGCACCTAATAGAACCATAATTTTGACAACTACCCAAATGCTTTTCGGTGATGAGTTTGGAGTTGCGCAGTGATGCTGAGGCCAGGGTACTACGACCTTCGGATGATGAAGGATGGCCGCTTGCCTGAAAGCCACAGCACAATGACGTCTGGTATCTTGGCAAAGCTGCCTGAAATGGGTGTAGTGACGTGACCACATGGTCTCCTGCAGAATTCAGCAAGTGGCAGTGCGGTTTTTGCATATTGCAGAGTAGTATATGGCTCCTTCAGCAGTGCTTGTAAGTCGTTCATGGGTAACCCGTCTGGCTTCGCTCGATGCGAGGCGAGGCGGTGGCATGCAGTGCTCCGATTAGCACCTGCCTGAGCGCCTCACGCGCTAATAGGGGAGTCACGTTGCCGTCGCCAATCTCAGGTAAGCTTCCCGGCGATCCACGGTATGGTTGTAGCGGACAGCCGGAGCCCCCAAGGTTTTTTTTTTGCTGAATCCCGCCACTTTTTTCCCTTGGCGAGGTATGGTACAGCCAAGACTTGCGATGCTGCCCCCCATCCGATTCGCGAAACACAGTCTCATGGCGGCAGCTCAACGGTTTCACATCTTGGAACCGTGCATCTGTTTGGCCTGGACGCCTTGTGGGCAGGTATGTTGCTGCGGTCCACAAGGGGTGTGCCACGCAAGATGGTAAGGGCACCTACGGTTGGCCGGCTTGTTTGATCGTCGTGCATCACCAGAGAAGACAATCGTAGCGGCAGTGCTCTGACGAAGGGCTAAGAGATGTCCTGCATTTGCCCGAAGACTCGTGAGTGTGGAAGTATGGCAGATCGTTTACATTGGAGACGCCCCGCCCATTTAGCTGGCCTTCGGGGCTAGCTGAGTTTCTTAGCAACCGAAGTTGCACCAACCATCTGAGGGTGGGCCCAAAATCTACGCCGCTTTCGGGGCCAAACCCTGCCTAGAGCTGGTTCTGGCAGTGTCAGACGTATGAGAGTGGTGTTTCAGACCGCTCTGGAATGGAGAAACGGGTCTGTAATGATCCGCTTGATGCTCGCCTGCTGGCTCTGATGGGACCCGTAATGATGCACATGTGATGCGCCGAGCGACTCCGTGTGGGTCCCCCATTGATGCGTCGTCAGACTATCAACATCAACATCAACAACAAGAACTAGAACTAGAATTAGTACTAGTACTAGAACCAGAACCAAAACAACAACAGAAAGAAAAATGACATTAAACATACCATAAGCACAAAAGAGCAAAACAACAAAATACCGAAACCACAAAAGACCAAAATAACAACAGTACAATAAACAAAATAGCACAAGACCAAAAGAACAAAATAACAAACGACCAAACATAAATGACAAGACAACAAAGAACAAACATAACAAGAACAACAACAGCAGCAACAACAACAACAATAACAACAGTAACTCATGCACTCGCCCGCAGGCTCCGATTGGGCACCCAATGATGCTGACGATGCTCGCTTAGTGACTTATACAGTGGCTCTGATTCGAGCCTAGCAATTCACGATGGTCGCTTACCGGTTTCCCGTCAGGGGCTTTACTGCTTCTGTTCATTTGCGTGCTTAGGTCAGGGCAAAAGATTCTAAGTCTCGCGAACATCGGAAGCATGTCCGGGTCTGCTTGCATCGGCGTGTGCGCTTACTAATCACAGGGGGGCACGCAATAAGGTTACGGGCGTCGGTGTATGTTGTGAGATCATACATATTGTTTGTTCTGGGCACAGGCATGCGAATGTCTTGAACATCACAGAGAATCAAAAGGTTGTCTGTTGTGAGATCAAACATCAGAAGGGGTGTGACTTGTTTCGATATGTGCGTGGTTTGCGACCATCACGGCGCAATTTTCGACGTTTGTTTGTTCTCCGCTCACACATCACGGGGGGTTTTGTTCCGGGCATCGGCACGTCACTGTGGTGCGATCACACATCGCAAGGGGACACGACTTGTCGTGTGCATCGGCATCTGCATGTGGTGAGGTCACATCGCAGGGAGCTCGTCTTTCTATTTGCATCGGCTTGCGCGAGTAGGGTTTGCTGCAAGCATTGCCGTGTACGTGACCGCCATCGCAGTGGGTGCGATTTGTTGCGGTCATCGGGTCAGCGTGTGTCCGTCGTGGGATCACAAGTGACAGGGGTAACGGTTTGTTCGGGGCATCGGCGCGTGAATCCTGCGAGATCATAGCTCGCAGGGGCAGCAGAATTAGGTAACTATGATCACACATCATGGAGGTACAGATGTTACGGGCATCGGCCTGTGTTTGTAGGGAGATCACGCATCACAGGGAGTCGAGTACGTTTTGATACGTACATTGGCAGCCATTGGCACATAAAAGGTGGGATCACGCATCCCAGGGGTACGTTTCCTCTACGTGCATCTGGGTGTGTATGCGGTGTGGTCATTCATCACTGCTTTCATCGGCATATTTATGTTGCTGCGATCACACAGTGCAAGGAGTTCGACTTGCAATTATCCACTTGCAACTTGCACCGGCATGTGTGTGATTTGGGATCACACCTCACGGTGGGTACAAGTACTTCCGGGCATTGGCTTGTACATTGGTTGCTCGCATCACAGCAGGACTTGTTCCGGGAATCGGCGAGTGAATGTCCAAAAAGGGCATTTGCCTATGACGGCACTATTAACACGCTTTGGGCCTCAAGCATCCTCCCGCACTGCTGTGGCTGAATGCTAAACTCCTCTGCGACGGCACTACCACCGTCTATGGTGATGTGGTTGGAGAACGGCAGGCAAGGGACACGTGCTGGCGGTGCACTTTTTCATTTCAACTTGGGGAGGAGGGGCTGGGAAGAAAGCTGGACACGGCAGCTTGCAGGGGATTGCAGGGTTGCAGGCGAAAAGAAGCGGCGTCGGATCTGTTCTTTTGTTCGAGTGTCCGAGGGGTTTCACACAAGCGCTCGGAAGGGGCACGGCCGCGCCGGGGGCGTCTCAAGCATGATTACAACATTGATGTGTGGTCGCAAAACATGCACGCGTCGAAGCAAATCGCACCACCTGTGATGTGTGGTCTCACAACATACAGACGAATTACACCCACCATGATGTGCGGGCGCACCACCTTCACATGCCGATGCCCGGAACAAATCGTACCCCCTGCGACCAGTGATCTCATACGTGGTCTGAATAACACGCCTACACACACACACACACGTGCCGATGTCCATAACAAATCGTACCTTATGTGATGTGTCAGCTCAACACATTAGAGCCCTTTGGTGAAGCTGTCAGAGATTCTGGTTCTTGAGTTTGACAGAATGGTTGCCATTGGTTTACGGTTGTCCCAGCTAGCAGACTCTGCATGCAAGCTCTTGTGCATTCATTTGGCGCCATAGCTTTGTGGAATGAGCCAGGTTACGCGTACGATGATGGTGTAGGACTGACTGCTGGCTGGGTTTCGAGCGGTGGAAACCGATTGGCATTTCTCCGTCTATGCAGGGCTGAAGCAGTGTCCGCCGATGACGCTCTACGAGTGGATTCTCTGCTGCTTGGCTTCAGTCTGGTCGCAGTATTACTATTATTACTATTACTATTACTTGCGACAGGCAAAATTACTATCATTAATATGATTGTTATTATCATACCATTATTATTATTTCTTTTATTTCTATTATTATGTGTATTCCTATCAATTTTGCTATTCTTATTATCATTCTCTTGGTGGCAGATTCCAGGTCCGGCGCAGGCCGTAACTTCGATTCGGTGGCCACATTCTCAGCCAGGGGTTAGGGTGCAGAACTAGGGTTTTGTTTGGCATCTCGCGTCGATGTCTCAGTTTGCAGCCGCTGCAGCAATTTGGCCCACACATGTGTGCACAAACCTGTTCAGTTTGTCTTCTTCACACAGTCATCGGACGAATATTCTGCCTGAAGCGGTTAGCTCCTGATCTACGTGCTCGAAACATTGATGCTTGCTCGTGAAGTCTGGACAACGCCCAAGCTTGATGTCCTATCCTGTGAGCATGACTGAACGGCCGGGGCTGGCATTCTTCCGCAGGCAGCGGCTGCATAGGCGCGTTCACCTTCCAAGCTGCCTGTCGCATGCTCTCCCTCTCTTTCTCCGTCTTCAACTCTACTGTCCTCACCTGCTTTCCTTTCGTTTTGATTCTCTCCCGCTCTTTCCCTTTTTCTGTCACTGTCTCTCAACGCCTCTCTATACAACTCCATCCCTCTCCCTTCCTGGGGCACTCTGCCTGTTGAATCGTACATCATCCTGAAATGAGCTGCACGACAGCTTCGTTGTCCCTGATACATGGTTTTCGTTGTGTGTCTTCTCCCGTGCGAGTGTGGGGGGGAGGTTTGTGTGCCGGAAGCCCCAAAGGCCTGTCTGTGCTTGTTTTCTGCCGTCGCTGGAGATATGAAATCAAGGCAGTTGGCCAGCCAGCATCTGCTGCCTAACAACACAGACAAACTAGCACGGTTGTGACATGGCAGCGTGGCGCCAACTGAGCGCACTTGCCATTGTTACAGCCATGTGCCATGTGCCGCGGTGTGGTCATCGTCCGTTATGCTCGGTCTTGGGCACTAGCTGTGGCTTCAACCGTCCTCCAGGCTTCCAGTTCATCGAAGCGCAACTTGTAAATGCAGGCTGAGTTCTTCCTAGCCTGCCTCAGTATGTACATCAAAGCTGCATGGTGCAGCTATTGTCGCATTGAGGGCCCCTTGCACAGAGCACTTGATGATGTTTTCTGGCGAGGATGAGCAAATTCGATTCTTGCAGCCACATCCCCCTCAAAAGCAGCCTTGCAGGAGGGTCGCGGGATGGGTGCTGATGAGCTACATTCTCTACGGAGCCGCAGCGCGCTGGTGCTATGTGCAGAATGCCCCACCCGGAAAGGGTGCACAAGGCCCACGACACTCAACGCACATGCAGAACTGCTGGTCGTATCCGACACCGACCGATGCCTGCAGGTCGAAGAGTTGGCATCTCAGCACGTCTGTTGGTGACATGCATCCGGGTCCGAGTGTTGCTGTCTGTACATGTTTGCACTCTGAAGGAGGCCGTTACGGCGACTGCACTCCTACCCCTGGCAGCAAGGGCGGAAGAGGTTGGAAATCCAGATCTTTCGATGTTCTTTAATCATTCACACCTGCTCCTCCATCTGCAACCTATCAGGTTTCCTCATCGAAAACGGCAGTCGGTGGTGAGCGCGTCACCCTGAAAGGAGGACTGCAGTTTCCGAAGGCTTGGAATGCCTGCGCGAAGTTTGTGAAACCTGTGGCTACTTGTGCTCCCAAATGGCCCGGTTAACTCACCGCTTGCCCCAGGCTTCCTTTGGCTTGCATCTTGGCAGCACGCACAGTAATCAGAAGCAGCGATGACATGCGAATGTGAAGTGTTGCGGGTCATGGAGGCAGGTTTACGGCGACGACACCGCAGAGCGGCTGACACAAATGGCTATCGAAGTCGGCTATCGGAACTTCTTTGCATCCGCCTGCGCCCCCAGTTTCGTTTCTCGTCCTCGTTACGTCGAGCCCGCACTTCGGGCGAAAAATTCCGAGGTTCTCGCGGGCAACCAGAAAGGTTTTGCACGTGGGGTGAAGAAGTCGGGGATTCCACGGGAAGAGCTCTTCATCTGTGGATCGGTGGTGAGCAATCTCGTGCAGGCCAGGAGGGAAGCACTCTCGTTTTGTGTTCATTGCACTCTGCCCCACGGTCTCAGCTGGCAGGATTTTGAAGATGCGCTGCTTGGCTTGCATTGTGAAGTGCAATAACTGTGGGTGTGCACGTCTTGGTCTGAAATGTAGGGGCTGGACTTGACTTGAGGTATCTGACCACGAAGAAAGGCTGTGCGAAGAACTTGGAAGCCTTTGCCGAAGGCGAGTTGTCAAAGCTCTGTCTTGTCTTCCCGTTGCTGCTTACATGATGACTTCTGCTGTCAGCCATCCGGAAGTTAGCGAGACAAGGACTTAAATGAGCCTAAGCGCACATAGGGTGTCTACGCTGCGACAAAGTGACTATGTGAATATCTTTCCTGTGAAGGTGGCATCACAGAGTTGGACATGATCATGCGACTGGTCAGCATTTTGTGTTTCTGCCTTGCCAGACCTTCTTGCTCATGCTCGGTGAGATCAGCCGCGCAGCGCGGCAGTCGCCACCAGTTACTAGTTTTTCTGACCCATCGTGTCTCGAGTGACATGGTCCAGATCCTCCTTTCACTGTCGTTCCCACCACATCGGAGCAGGTTGGATTATCCAGCCAGCGACTGTGAGACCATCCGGGGGCAGTGGAAGGCTTTCGAGGTGGAAGATTCTGAAATGCCCTGTCGCCCTTTGCTAAGCCCTAAATCCCTGACCCCTCAACCTCAAACCCTGCGGTGCGACTTCTTCAGCTGGGCGGGTGGCAAAAAAACCTCAAACCCGAAATCCTAACTCCCAACCCTATACCCCGACTTAAACCCTAAACCCTAATATTATTCCTCAATCTAGTTGCAATACTAATACCCTAAACCCTGAGCCCTCAGTCCCCTGGCCTTGCCCCACAGGAAATGCTGGCAGCTGGCCAAACCAAGAGCCTGGCCGTCAGTAACTTCTCGCCGGAGCAGTTGCTGGGACCTTAAGCTAACTTCCCATACTAGGAGAGCTTAAAGTTAAGTTACTATGGTAGGGTAAGGACCTTAAGTTAACATCCGATCATAGGATAAGAAATTTCATTTACGTTAGCAGTTAGCATAAAAGGTTAAGGGCTCTTGTCAAGGAACTTATTTTAAGTGTTGAGACCCGTTCGAAGGGAACACAGCCGAAGTAAGCTCCCTTAATCGGGATCTGTAGTACATGATATGGATGCCATAATGAAGCAACCGTATTTACTATAGATCCCAATCCAGCCACCTAAAAACTAACTTCCTTAGCAAGAGCCCTTGACCTACTATGCAAGTTGAATGAAATTCCTTACACTATTCTGGGAAGTTAGCTTAAGGTCCTCACCCTACCATGGTAACTTAAAGTTAAGCTCTCCTATTGTGGTAAGTTAAGTTAAGTTCCTTACCCTATTATGGTGACCTAAATTTCAGCTCTCCTACTATGGGAAGTTAATTTAAGTTCCTTAGCAAAAGCCGCTTAAAGGATCATGGGACTTAGCAACTAGGGCTATAATTGGGGTAACTATACTTACAACTACTTATAACCCCGAATAAGATGCTTATGACCTTACTTACTCAGTCCCATGATCCTCTCAAGTAGACCCTAAACCCTAAACCCTGTAATTCTCTTGAAGGAACCCTATAGATCCCTAAGGAGCCCTTTAAGGAACCTTGCTTACTAAGTCCCATGACCCTCCAAGCAAGGTTGGACTGCATCTTCGCAGACCCGGTGCCTCGGCTGGGAGCTTCGAGAGCTGCTTTGACCACTCTGCGATGTGTCGTGCTATTACATAGAAATGCGTATGCTCAAACCCATAAGCACATATAGAAGTGGTGTTACCATATAAAATATAGATATGCAAAAGATGTATCAGAAACCATGCGACTAAATGAATTCATAAACGAAAAGGGAAGTAAATAATCAGATACCTGGAAGTAAACCAACAAATTCACAGTTCAATTGACAAATAACAGCAAAGATAACCAGTTAGACCAAATAAAGAAAAGAAGCACAGCCATTGAAAAACAGGACCGTTCATGTATAATTACATGCATGTGTATGTGCATATGTGTATATGAGTAGATGCGTATGTGCATATATGTGTCCATATTGTGTATTTTTGCATATGTGCAAATGTGAAAATGTATACTGCGCATGTTATGTATAGTATGTATAATACGCCTTTATTACGTGTACTACGCTTTTTGCAAATATGCGTGTAGGTATATGAGAGAGGGTCTTATGTCCGACAAGCATTTCGGTTGGCACGACAAGAAACGCCCGCGCACCGACAGGCAAATCTATGGCTCCGCGAGAGGTTTTGCTGGTGCTGTCACATATCTCTTATATCCTACACTGTACACTATATATATATATATGTTATATTTATTTAAATATTTATTAGTATTTCCGTTGTACTATGTCTTGCAGCGCTCAACCCTCCATGAAGCCCTAAACCCTATGCCTCCGTGCACAGAACAACAGTCCCTAAAACGACCCTTTTCTGGGAGCCTGTGAGGTGTCGACAGCATCTAAGGGCATGGCATGTCCCAGCCTTTGCGGCACATCCCGGAACATCCCTTTGGAAAGACAAACAGCCCCAAATACAACCCTTCTTCTGCGCACCTTGGAGGTGCCTCCCAAAGCCTCTCAGGAGCTTTGCAGGCATGCCACACCCCCCCGGACTCGGCACATCCCGGCACATCCCGGCACATGCCTCCGTGCACAGAACAACAGTCCCTAAAACGACCCTTTTCTGGGAGCCTGTGAGGTGTCGACAGCATCTAAGGGCATGGCATGTCCCAGCCTTTGCGGCACATCCCGGCACATCCCGGAACATCCCTTTGGAAAGACAAACAGCCCCAAATACAACCCTTCTTCTGCGCACCTTGGAGGTGCCTCCCAAAGCCTCTCAGGAGCTTTGCAGGCATGCCACACCCCCCCGGACTCGGCACATCCCGGCACATCCCGGCACATACCGGCACATGCCTCCGTGCACAGAACAACAGTCCCTAAAACGACCCTTTTCTGGGAGCCTGTGAGGTGTCGACAGCATCTAAGGGCATGGCATGTCCCAGCCTTTGCG
The DNA here is from genome assembly GCA_905221615.1 of Symbiodinium sp. CCMP2592. Lineage (NCBI taxonomy): Eukaryota > Dinophyceae > Suessiales > Symbiodiniaceae > Symbiodinium > Symbiodinium sp. CCMP2592. The sequence continues at coordinate 145,287 of CAJNDT010000102.1, read as the reverse complement.
GCACATCCCGGCACATCCCGGAACATCCCTTTGGAAAGACAAACAGCCCCAAATACAACCCTTCTTCTGCGCACCTTGGAGGTGCCTCCCAAAGCCTCTCAGGAGCTTTGCAGGCATGCCACACCGGCACATCCCGGCACATCCCGGCACATCCCGGCACATGCCTCCGTGCACAGAACAACAGTCCCTAAAACGACCCTTTTCTGGGAGCCTGTGAGGTGTCGACAGCATCTAAGGGCATGGCATGTCCCAGCCTTTGCGGCACATCCCGGCACATCCCGGAACATCCCTTTGGAAAGACAAACAGCCCCAAATACAACCCTTCTTCTGCGCACCTTGGAGGTGCCTCCCAAAGCCTCTCAGGAGCTTTGCAGGCATGCCACACCCCCCCGGACTCGGCACATCCCGGCACATCCCGGCACACTTTCTCATTGGTCTGCCCCCTCCAAAAGCCCTAGTCTATTCTGTCTTTACGCCCCCGCGAACGCAAAACGCAGAACAGACTAGACGTTTTCCGGACTGCCTGCCCCCTCCAAAAGCCCTAGTCTATTCTGTCTTTACGCCCCCGCGAACGCAAAACGCAGAACAGACTAGACGTTTTCCGGACTGCCTGCCCCCTCCAAAAGCCCTAGTCTATTCTGTCTTTACGCCCCCGCGAACGCAAAACGCAGAACAGACTAGACGTTTTCCGGACTGCCTGCCCCCATTGGGTGGCTCGTCAGGGAATCTTGACACTCCAAATATCAATATTTACATGCACGTCATGTTTTTTGCACGCATCATATGCATGTATATAGATTTATATGTACATGTATATAAGAGAGTGTGGTTGCCGATTTTCTGTTTCAGGCGGCTGCGTGATGCGCTCTAATCAGGCGGCTTCAAACACATTGTTTCCTGTTTCCCAACTCCTATCGCCTTGCCGTCGATTGCTTAATTCTTGGGGGAGTATGATCCCAAGGCTGAAGCTGAAGTCACCACCAAGAACGGAGTTTGAACTGTTGACCTTCATACACCTCCGAAGCCACCTGGCTCATGTTCACGCGTCGTTTAGTGACCCTTGAAGAGGGTCTGCGATGCGTGTTCCGGGGCCCGGCCTTGCTTCATGTGCTTGAAGGCCAGATGCGCTGGCGGTACTTCTGCTCGTCTGTCTTCCGCCAGCTTCTGCCTTTGACGCAGGTCGCGTGAAGTTGAGCGCTTGCGATTGGGAGGACGAGTTGGAGGCTCGGGTGTGCGAGTCACCGGGTTTGTTGATGTATTCTGTTCCAACTCGTGTCGAGGTGACGCGAGGTGCCTCCACTGCAGCGCGGTTCTCAGATTCTTGGACTGGGATGTACGCTATGCTTTGCTTGCTTGCAGGTTCCTGCGGAGAAGACTCGCGCAGTAGAGCGCGTCTCTTCGGAAGGAGCTACTTTGTTTTACTGCAGGCAGGGCAATCGTTTCGACCGAGAATGCAACAGTTTAAAGATTGCACAGGCGCGAGCTCATGGAACGTGCTCCCGTGCAGTCCCCTACGGCACCCCCTGTGCTGCAGGCTGCTTTCATTCGTGTACCAAGAAGCCCGTCTTTTCTCTGGTTCCAGCTTGCTTGTCACAGGCGGACAGAGAAGATCAGCGTGACGGGGTTTGGGCGTTATCTCGTAGTAGAGTGATGATTCTGTGGAGGCAGCCTGTGCTCTTCATGCTTTCAAGCTTCCCGTCTCAGCAGGAGCGGGCTCTCGAACCTCGACCTGGTTTTACTTCCCCTCGTGCTCCTGATGCACCTGAGACGGCGGGCAACGGCAACCCATTGACTTCGCGGTTGTTGTCTAAAGTGACAGGAAGGCCTAACCCTGGTTACGGCAGTGGCATCCGACGGCGCGGTTCCTCAGAACACAAAACCTGACAGAGGCAGACTCCATGCATGCCGGTCCACATGTTGCTTTGCTATGGAGGCAGCCACCGTCCGCAGAAGTTCAGAATGCGGACTCACCAGCCGCTCAGGCTCCCTGGTGTTGCGCGTGGAGATTTTTTAAAAGCACTCGCAGTAGGACCTTGGCGGAGCACTATGCCAAGTTCCGAGGCCTCAGCCTTCAGCTCAGATTATAATTTCTTTGCTATCTGCGCACTCTTGCTCTGTCCAAGGCCCCTCTAGATGCGAGGACTTCGTCATGAGCTGTGCCGAGCATGGAGATATGGTACGCGCCTCAGCCCGACTCAACGTATGTATATCAACCGCAAACCCTGCACAGGAAAATCAAAGCATCCACACTGCTCATTTCCATGCTGAGCAGTTTCACTGGATCCTGTGTCTGTGGCAGGACCTGGATTCCACACCGCAGGCCTTGCCAGCAGACGCCACGGTTGTTTTCACACCGAAGGCAGCTTGACTTCTCACAATTGCCTTTCTTGGAAGGAATTACAGACTCAGTGTCCACCTTCGCTAGGTCTCTGCGAATCCATCCAGTGTTGTGCCGACGAAGGCCTTGCAGAAGCATGAGGGCTTTCGCTGCCAGCATTGCCTGCGACAACTGTGCGACGAAAGTCCGGCTGCGCCGAACAAGAAAGGAGAGAAAAGCTGTAGGAGTTGCTGGAATGTCTGTGCTGGACTCAGGGTCCACGACCTGAGTCTCACTGCACTGCGCAGCGACCTGATGCTGAGCGATGAACACATTGCTCAGTTCTTCTGCAGCGTGGCCGCTGCCAGGGCAGAAGCTGGGGCTGCGGGTCCGCTGGCTTTCACGAAGGTCAAGCACATCCTCCTCGACTTCGCCGTTGGTGCATCCACGTGCGGTCTCCGAAGATGATTCCTGCATGCCGCTAGGGTTGTGGTGAGAAGACAGCTTCGAAAGTCCGTAGTTGCCATACTCCATTTTGTCATGCCCGAAAGCCCTATGCTAATCATTTAGGCGCCCATTGCATTACTGGCATCGTAAGTAATAGGGTTTCCCATCAGCAAGAGGCCACTTTTCTGAATCACAAATTCCAAACTAGATTTGGTAGGTCCACGGTTTGGAGTCGGGGCCGCAGGGATTGGGCTTGCTATATAAGCCTCTGCCGATGTCGGGGCGACCGCGTGCTTAATGGGATTCCGTTGCGCAAGCCCTGGCAGCAGAATCACAGAAAACAGGGTGCTCTCTGGTTGCCTGCTGACGAGTTCTTGGAAAAACCTTGCTTCAGGGCTTCTGCTGGCTTGCTTTCGTGTCCGGCGTTCTGTTTTGGCCTTTCTTGTCAGGCGTTGTGTTTGGCCTTTCTTGTCAGGCGTTGTGTTTGGCCTTTCTTGTCAGGCGTTGTGTTTGGCCTTTCTTGTCGGGGTTGGGTTGTTTGGTTGTCGGGAACACTGTTTTGTTGTTCTTGTCGGGGTTTAAGCCCCCTGTCGTAGGTATATGTATATGTCTATGCTTATGTCTATGCATTCATGTTTTGCTATACACATATAATACGTAGAAACCTAGATAAACAAAACAACGAACAACTAACTACAACGGACAAACAAATACGCATGTATGCTGCATGCATATAAGTATGTGTGTGTATACATACATATATATATATATATACATACATACATACATAGCTATATCATTGCACATAGAATGCAGATATGTGCTGTATGTGCATGCATGCTGTATATATATATATGTATACACACACACACACTTTACAACAGATATATGTGGCTTCAGCATGGCGAGAGGTAAAACATAAACGTATTCATACAGAAGTGTATGCAAGACACTATCATCTTGAATTTGACCGAGGATGCAACTCCTCCGGTTCTCAATCAGCTCCCCTACTCCTTGAAGACCTACGACGACAAAGCAGTGCGTGAGAACGGCAGACGCGACTTGACTCGAACATCTGGTCCTGCCGCCAGAACCATACCCTGCCCCTAAACCCTCAACCCTCTACCACGGCCTTGACCCACTCCAATCCCATTCGGTTTCACTGAGCCGACCTGTCGACACATGCCTCACATAGAAGTGTGAACAGGAATGCAGTACCTCCTTTTGTCGAGATCTGCCGTACATACTTGTGGCTTGCGATGCGGGGGCCAACAAAAGCCCTGGACTCCCAGACCCTCCACCCTAAAGCCTAAAGTCTAAAGCCCGTCGAAGACAGATAGCTCCAGAGTCTCCAGTAGATCCACGTGTATAGAGGTGGCGGCCCTGCCTAACAAATCTTTCAGCAGTGCAGTGCAGGAGGCCAAAACAGCCTAAAGCCCAAAGCCCTGAAACTGTCCCCCCAAAACCCCAAACTCCAAAACCTGGTCGTGCTTTTCGTTTGCGACATGTTGAGCAAGTGTTACCGGGGTCTTGGAAGCTGCAACGAAAACCGGCTGAAAACTGAACCTTAACCACTTCTATTAAACCCACCCCAAAACCCTAATCCCCCAAACCCGAAACCCCATGTTTGCGAGTGTGCTTGTCGAAACCGCAGAACCTCAAGCCCCAAAACGGCCCTAGCACACCCTCAACCCTAAACCCTAGCGAATTATCTCTATATCTCTATGTACCTATATCTAATTCCATATCTATACCTCTTCCTATATCCAGACCTATACCCATATCTGTATCAAAACCTGTATCTAGATCTATATCTATATATCCCTATCTATACCTCTATCTGCATCGACGAAAGACCCCAAAGAAATCTCGCGCCTAGGCGGCATCCTGGTCCAGGCCTGGGGTCCCCTGGGCTCTGGGAGCTTGGGCATCGGTGCTTCGAGCCTTGGCCGCCCTAAGAATCAGAAGAACGAGCGTAACTATAGGGGGGTACCTCATTTTGGGGTCCGTATAAGGATCCTATTCAGGGTGCCATATTAGGGTCCCCAATTTTCGGAAACTAGAAGTGAAAGCATTTACAGTGTAATTACAATCAAGCAATCATTCCTTCCAAGGAAGTTGGCCGAGGAGATCGGTCAGAAGTACGGCAAGACCGCAGCGCAAGTAGCCCTGTCCTTTGGACAAACTGTCAGGGTTGTTCAGGTTAAGGCTTAAGCGCTTCGGGTTTCCTAGTTCGAGGTTTGGGGTTTCCGGGATGGGAGTTAGAGTTTCGGGCTTAGTCTCAAACCGCAGGGTGCTGTGACGCACTCTCCGGTCACCAGTCACCTTCCAGCATGACCCCTAGATTGATAGTTTCTGGGAGCTGAGCACGCAAAAGACGTCAACCAGACCTCTCCACAACAACCGGTCTGAAGCACTCCTGAGGATTCTAGATGCTAGGGGATTTGGGATTATACAAGTTGGTTTTTTGGCTGAAGTTCTGCTTATCTCACGGCGATGCCTCATGGTGTTTTGGCTGCAGCAGTTTTCGAGGCGTTGGATCCTGCAAACGGGCGCTACCTTCACGACCCAGTCCAAGAACAAGGCACCGTGTTCGCTCGAGAAAGACGAACGAAAGAACAAAGCGAGATGTGCCTTTCTGCCTTAGAAGAGGACCATAGACTATATACTATACACTAGACTATATCTATACTATATGCGAAAGTTTATGCGCAGAGGACCACTTGAAGGAAGACTTGCAGATCTTCGATTTCTCCTTGGCTGACGAGGAGGTTCTCCAGCTGAGTGATATGAGCACCAGCGTCGCAGGACAGAGTCTGCCGAAGTAATGATAGTAACGGTAAGAGTGATATCAATAGTAATAAAAAACAATAATCGTAACAATAACAAAAATCATCATAATGTCATCGTTTTGGGAGTTTTTCTGGCAGAACACTGCAATTTGCGAGCGTCAGAGCATCGTCAGTGCTCTGCATGCAGGACGCCTCAGCGCTGTCGCAGATGTGGCGGTGCCAGTCGGTGGTGCGGTGGGGGGAGCGCTGCTGATCTCTTCCGTCCTGGACTCCTTGGATGCGAAGGGCGATGACAAGCCCACGGACGACGCCGTCAAGAAAGCCACTCTGCCAGAGCCGGAAAAGAAGACGAAGAAGAAGAACGAGGATGAAGATGAGGATGACGATGATGGTGCGTTATAGCGATGAAAGCCCGCTTCCTCTTAGCTGACTCTCGCTGACCAGACTCTAGCTGTCCTGCTCCAAAGTTGGAGATGTCAAGACTGGCATCTCAGAGCAAGTAGATGCAGACTTTGGGGGAGTCGAGCTTCAGACCAGCATGTGCGAATCGCGGAAACACTGCAGGCTACCAGCCGCACTTTGCACAATCTTGATGGGGGTCGCGGCTCAGGACGGCAACGTCAGGATTGCATGGCAGCCGGCAACTTTGCTAGCAGTCGCTGTGTGTCACGCTCAAGGCGCTTCAGCCTACCCGGTCAGATGTGTCTTCTGTAAACATACGTAGTATATGAGACTGTATGTATGTATGTATGTATGTATGTAGGTGTGTATGTGTGTATGTGCATGTATGTACGTGTGCACGTACGTGTGTGCGTACGTCCGTATTTGTGTACATATATACACCAGCATACATTGTATTACACAGCTACAAATACAAGTAACCTCTTGCTACAACTATAAAATGGATGATAAAAACAAGGTTGTGTTTAATAGTAGAAATGACTCTGAATCCATTAATCATTATGTCTTTCCGTTATCCACATTCTTGGCACTTGGAAAAGCTCAGGTCAGAAGCGATTTCGCATCACGAACCACTGCAGCAGACCAAGTGCAGTAGTGGATTGTGTTGCTTTTGTTGGTTGCTGCTGACAATTGACAACACGCTAATGCAGACGTTGATGATGCCGAGCAGGAACAGCCCACGTCGGAAATATGGACGGGACTTCGCAGGAACTTTCCTTATCAAAGCCGTCGAGGATGACAACGGGACTTCAGAAGATAGGTTCACCCGACAGAAACGGATACTGAAGGATGCGGAAGCCATTTGACTGATGCTGTTTAGCCACAGTATGCTGCTTGTTTTCTATCTGGGAATTTCCGTAAAACAGGGGTACCTTATTGTGGGGTCCTTATAGTAAGGATCCTACTATTTCGGGCTGTCAAAAGGGTGCTGAAGTAGGGTCCCCGATTTTCGGAAACTCCCTTCTAACTTCGGAAAGCAGAGCTAAAGCTGCAAATCCCGGAACCACGTCGCCTGCCGGCTCCGTAAGAGCGACCTATAAGGGTTCTATAAGAATAGGGGCCTTGATAATTAGAATAGGGTTCTGGGGCCCATTATGCTATTCTTGTAAACAGGAACCCCCAGTACGAACCCCGGTACGGTTGATGATATACATCCTGCATTACCTTAAGGACCCCAAGCTACGGGAAGTATGGTATATTCCTTATTATGGGTAATGTGTAGTCATGTCCGAAAAAAGGCGAGGAAGAAGAAACAGAGGAACAAGCACAAGAAGATGAAGAAGAAGAAACACGGACACCGACAGGGCGGACGCTGCAACATATCTCTTGCAAAGGTCCCAAGACAATCTGGGTGCAGTCGACCGGATTGAATCTCAGACGTGTGGTTTCGATTTCTTTGACAGACAGTAGATGTATCATTTTTTGATCATATTTTTGATTCTGTCCCGACATAGGCACCAAGATGCCGTATGATGCCGACATCGTGAAGATCGGCTCTGGTGAGTAGGAGCCTCGGATTTGGTGTTGATGAAGAGAAGTCTGTGGGTCCTCGGTTCCTAGGTCGTATGTGTATTCCATTCCGCGAAGAGGGCTGCCTTCTACCCGGTTCTTGCCGAAGGTCCCGCCGAGGGGGTTTTCACACACAAGCTGGCCCGGTGTGACCGCGATGGCAGGTTGGGTGCGACGAAGATGGAGCCAATTGCGCTGTAGTGGCCTCACATCAGAGGGCTTTCAGGCGGAGACAACCCGTGGCAGCAGATGGGTTCGTGAGGTTCAGAGCGTGCCGCCCTGTCCACCGCAAGGCAGGCGCCTACGCATGGCAACCACCAGTGCAGCAGAGCATGTGTTTCTTTCCTGGACTCTTATGTGTCTTGCAATCACCGAGGCTGTAGCCCGCCTGTGGACACAAAGCCCGAAACTGAAAAGGTCGTGGTTTTGTTAGATTCATCAGCCACCATCTTCCGGCTTTGCATCTGATCCCCCTGCCTCGGAGTTGGTTCCTTGATGCAAGAGCCCTGGTTCGTGTATGAACCAGACACCGATGCAAATGCGACTTTTGACATGCAACATCCATGAAGCAGCCCATGTGTGCTCTAGTGATTGCCCCTAAACCCTAAACCCTAAACCCTAAACCCCAAACCCCAAAACCCCAAAACCCTAAACCCCAAAACCCCAAAACCCTAAACCCCAAACCCCAAAACCCCTAAACCCAAAACCCCAAAACCCTAAACCCGAGGTTTGAAGCATCCTTCGGTTGCGCTTTCCAAGCCGAGCGGCCGAAAGACTGTGCGAGTACCGGCCAAGGAGTGCAGGATGCCAAGACTGTTTCATCTGGGAGTTTCCGAAAAGAAAGGGGGTAGGGTACTCTAAACAGGCTCCTTTAAAGGGCTACTATAAGGGTACTATAAGGATGCCAAGACTGTTTCATCTGGGTGGTTATCAAAGTTATGGTCCCTCTTTGGGTCCTTAATTTAGTACGGCACCTAATATTTAGGGTGCCCAAAAAGGGACCCTAATTTTGACAACCACCGATCTGGGAGTTACCGAAAAGAAAGGGGATAGGGTACTCTAAACAGGCTCCTTCAAAGGGCTACTAGAAGGGTACTATAAGGGTGTTATAAGGGCTCCTTTAGAGGGCTGTGTAAGTGCTTAGAGTTTCCGAAAATTGAGGTACCTTATTTTGGGGTCCTTATAATCCGGATCCTACTATTTAGGGTACCGGTACTATACTGGGGTCCCTATTTTCGCAGACTCCCATGCGCCGCTTTGATCCCGGAACCCTTGAGCCCTGAACATCGCATGCTGTCAGGTCGTCCACACCTTAGCGAGCCTTCATCAGAGAACGCCGCCATCGCTTCAGAATGAAGCTGCATGCTTTGCTTGAGGTCCACGTACCAAGACTGGTGGGATGGCAGTGCGGCATCTCGCTCAGCGATGCTCGCAGTGGGCAAAGCTTCGTGGGTTGCAGTCCCTGCTTGGAGGTTGATGGCTGGACTTTGCCCTTCGACATCCTTACTTTTGACGGCAGCTACCATGCATTAAAGCTAGGCCTCTAGTGCTGTGATTTTGTGCTGTTGCAGGTGGTTGGAGCCTTCAGCCTGGGGTGAAGGCTTCCAGTGTCTCTGGGTCAGAGATGTGGCAGTACCATGGAATCTGGTCGTTTCCACCAGGGCAGCAGCTCTCAATGCATGGACGTCCTGTGTGCGAACTTGACAGTGGACACGTGCTGACCTCGAAGTTGATATTCAGTTGAGGGGAGCTACTTACAGGATCATGGGACTTAGTAACTGGGGTTAACTTAGGGTAACTATACTTATAACTACGTATAACCCCAATTAAGGAACTTGTAGCTAGGACGTGCCACATCTCCCAGGCTCTGTCCGCGAAAAGAATGGCTGACACCTACTGACCAGATTGTAACATGATTTTTTGGCTCCACCGAGCAATGCAAATAATTCAGAGCGTTCGCCCCCTGACCGAGAAGGTCGAAAGTGTGTACAGTCGTTAAGGAAGGAGGCGGCAAGTCGTAAAGGGCTGGCGCTGCCTGCGGAGACTCGCAGCTTTGCTGTGCCTGGCTTTTTTGCGACTGGATGGTGAGCGTCAAAGTGTGCTGAGAGACCAAAGGAGCAGCTGCGCACGGTGCTTCGGAATTTGAGTGGCCGAACAAGTCGCTCCACGACATCTCTGTGACACAGGTCGGTCGCTGCCGGCACAGCTGTTATTGAGCAGATAGATTCAGGCAAATCCGACGTGCACGACATGGCACCCCATCATGCTGTCTGGCAGCTACAGTGCATTGTGCAGCCGCACCCCACATCCGACCCCCAACTCTGAACTCGAAGGTCCCCGAAAGCCCGAGGCACGTCGTAGAAGAATTAAATCCACTTCGCATCGCATGACTCTTTCGGACTAGGAAGCCTGTAAGAACGTGCGTGCATGGAACAGCCGTGGAAAGCAGCTGCCCTATGTGCCGGCCTCAATTCCTCGGCTGGCGAGTTGCTGATCATGAGGCATGACTAAAACTTTTTTGTGACAGTTGTTCTTCAGAGAAACAGCTGTTTCCAGGAGAGATCATAATGTCGAAGCCGAGATAGCTATCAATCTACAATTTCTCAGGGTTGCTTATTCCTTGTTAAAGTTATGCCATAATATACCCCCAAAGCCCTGGTCTCATTTGTTCACGTCCCTAAACTACACCAACGGCTGCACTCTCCTGCAGTCTCTTCAGGACCCTGAATAATCAGTTCAATCTACCATTTAGAAATCTAGTACTAGTGTGATTTGACGAATGTTGCTTATTTGAGGGGTTTTGGGATGATAGTGTATCTTGGGGGTTTCTGACTGTAATTACAGTAGAATATCCCCCCAAACCTTATTCTACGAATATTTTTGGAGTCGCAGGGCGTCCGCATGCCCAGGTCTCCTCCTCCTAGTGGATTCGGCGAGACTTTTCGAGGCCAAAACTGCTCTAAATGCTGTAGGGCAGAGAAGTTGTGCATGGTGCAAGAGACATCTTAATTTGTGTGTATATATATATGAGTATTTTGCATGTGTATCATTATATACACATATGTGTGTGTACATATATATATATATACATATAGTACATGTATATATATGTATATATATATATATATATATATGTATATACATACATAGTACATATATATATATATAGATATGTATATATATATATATATACATACATACATACGTAAAGAGAGGTGCACGTTCAGCTCCGGAGACCTCCCGACTTTTCGTTCAGAGCAGGTCCAAGTTCTCGCTGATGTCACAGACCAATTATGATTTAGCAGTGTGCGATGTCTACCAGTGTATAGATAGATAGAAAGGTAAAATACATGTATATATATATATGTATATGTGTACATATATAGGTGAGTTTTTACCAGAGCTTACATCATGCCCGTCTCACGCGCTCGGATCGCTTCACGATGGTGGCTTTGCTTGCTGTTGCACTTGGCCTGTGGCCTTTGCTTCTTCGACTTCTTTGCCCAAAAGGAGCCTGTGTCCACCGTCAAGGGGGAGACCGTGAAAACGGGAAGCTACAACCACTTGAAGCTCTTGAAGCGCCTCCGAAAAGCAGCTGAAGCTGAGAAGTCGTGGAAAGAGTACTGCAAGGAGACAGGCTACAAGTCCACCTCGGACATGCCAGAAGATGTGCTGGAGCAGTTCGTTCTGAACCCTGAGCATCACACTGCGGATCGCTTGTCGGCATTCGCGCTTGAAGCAAGGCTTCCGAAAGTGGCCAGTGACTACGAGGACGATGAAATGGAGTTTGGTGGCTTCATGGACTCCAACCTTTATGGCTTGGTCAAGAGTGACAAAGAGCAGCAGGAAGAGCGTAGACAGCGTGTTGTCCAGATTAGGGGTTTCATGAGTGATCCTGAGAAGGCAAAACTGTGGCGACACTTTTGTTTAGAAGCAGAAGACCCGGACGACGAGGAGTCCAGAGCAGTCAGGGCCGAGATGGCAGCCAGAAGCGATCTGGGACGGCGAAAGACAGCTTTGGAATCATGGTTGGATGCAGAAACAGGGAAGGCGGCACCAGGCGGAAAGAAGTGGGGTGTCTAGCCTTTGAGAGATGAGCTTGATGCGTTGGAGAAAGGCCGGTCAGAAGGAACGCCTAGCTTCGACGACTCCGAGCGTCTGTCCTGTTGCTGGCAAAAGGGGAATGGCAAGCATCAAGAAGCAAAAAGCCGGTTTGAATGTTGCCAAATCACTCGAGCGGAGGCTGTGCCACTGCGGGACTGGCTTGGGGGCCTACAGGCAGCAAGCTCGGTCGGTGCATAGCCTGTTCCTGCTAATGCTGCTTTGGCAGATCCACGGCCATTCTGTAGAATGCTTTTGAGATGAGGAAATCCGAAACTTTCCATCCAGTTCGTGCTTGCCGACAGTTAAAGGTCCAGAAGTTATTCAAGGCTGATGGGGGCCCTGCCTGAGAATGGAAAAGCCACGTTATGACAGGACAGTGGGTTTCTTCTGTAGGGGTGGCCTGCGGCAGAAACCAGAACTTGGACAAAGCTTGAGCCTCGCAACTGCCAACAACTTAAGGGTCCAAGTACCGAAAAATCATATACTCTCCCAAATACTAAGCTACATAACTACCATCCGAAACCTAAGTACACAATTTTTGGGTCCTTTGGACCCTTAGGGACAAAGCAAGAAAATGCCAGCCCCAGGCTCGAGCCGGGCATGAAAGCACAGGGTCGCAATTTGCGATTTTCTCAGGTCTTTGTGCCGCACTTCCCGGTCGTGCAGGCGCTCTGAACTTGCGTTGTCTGTCACGTCTTTCCACACTCACGAGCAAACTTCGTCTGAAAGGCACCTGCACGACTTGGCTTCGCAATCAATGTGACCGGCGCAAGTTGTCAAGGTGGCTTATGGTGGCTTGTTGCATTGTTCCACGCCTCCCATGTTGCAGAAGCCCGCGCAAGTCTTGCTGCCAGGGCTCACTGTTGAGGAGCTTCTGCTGACAGAGGCTTTCGCTGACGTGAGCCACCTGAAGATTGCTTTGCAAGCGGACCGCGCTCGAATGCATCGTGTAAAAAACCATCACCGACAAGTCAGAATTTGAACTCTACGTGTGCTCAGACTCTTGGAGAGGACATTGGAATTCGTTGCCTCGTGAACACGTCACTCGAGGCGGTCGTGTTTTTTCTTCTTTTCTTCTCCAGAAATCGGATGTGTTGGGTGCTGCAGGTTGGAAAAGTTCACCCATGTACGATGGCTATCGCATCTTCGGCATCAGTGATCAAGCTTGGCATGCAGGCTCGATTGCATCACCGAGCTTTATGAGACGCAGTCCCTGCAACCATTGGGATGGTTTGAACATATTATTTGTGTGAGGTTTTGTGTGAGCGGAAGTGTGAGGCTGAGTGTGAGCGGGGATTCTGAGTGTGAGCTTGAGAGTCAGCGGGAATGCAAGTGGCTCATTCATGCTCACGCTTCCGTTCACACTCCCGCTCACACTGTTTGCTGTGTTTCACATCGAAAAAGTGTGAGCGGGATCCGGAGTGTGAGCGGCAGTGCGAGTGGCTCATTCATGCTCACGCTTCCGCTGACACTACCGCTCACACCTCCGCCCACACTCCCGCTCACACTTTTAGCTGTGTTTACAGCAGAAAAGTGTGAGAGGGAGTGTGAGCGGATCCGGAGTGTGAGAGGTAGAGTGAGTGGCCCATTCATGCTCGCCCTCTCGCTCACACTCAACCTCATATTCAACCTCACAAGTTGCGCCGCGCGGGCGGGGGGGGGGCAGGGCGTGCAAAGAATTGTGTTCAGGTACCCTCGGTGGATGGATTCCCAGGCAAAGCTTCAACCACGTGCGAGTGCGGACTTCAGGTACACGGTGTTTCCCAGAAACGAACACTTTGCAGCTTCTCTTAGGCTAACTCCGGACATCACCCAGTTGGACTTCCATGGAGGGACCGCATCTTACCAAATCGCAAGTTTGCAGAGCACGAAGTTTCCATCACATGCCCAAAGCCCTAAATGGTTCAGGTCTCCTGCATGCGACGTCTTGAAGATTGCGGAGCAGGGAATACGAGTCCTTGCCTTCCTTGCAGTATTTGGGTTGGCTGATTGGACCGGGTTCTCACTCAGGCTTTGGTGAATGACTTGGCTTCGAAGGTGCTGTGCAGCAAGGCTGCTTCGATGAGATTTGTCAAATTACGGTGAATGGCAAGGCTGCAAGTGACTCGTAAAGGTTTCTTCAGCTCTCGCTGCGCTTTCTTCAGAGGCGAGAACGAACACATTGCCTGCACATTCACTGCCGTGTTCTTGTGTCACTCCCCCAAATCCGTGCGACGAGGTTTCCCGGGAACTCAAGCAGCAAGTTCAACCATATCTTAAGCCAGCAGCCGCCCGGACCTCAACTTCTCTTTCTTAAAATAGGGCTTGGGGTTTACTAGGGTTTATAAGGGTTTAGGTGTATTAATAGGATTTAGGGTTAAGGCGTTTTTTTCAGGAAGCTGCGCTCTTTGCCTGCCAGGCCCTCCAACCTCCTTCCATCGATGGCGCCATCGATCTGGAGAAAATCTTCTGGAAGGACGGCAAAGCATTCCCAAATGGTATTATTAGTATCATGATGTGATAGCAGTTTATTTAGCATTATATAGCAGTATAGCATCGTAGTATTACAGTAGTCCTTATAGTTGCGGGCTTTTAAGGTTAGCCATGCGATGCAGTGCCCAGGGGCCTGTGGGCCATGTGTTTCGATCTTTTCTACGAGAGGCGTGGGCCCTATGAGGGTTTCGCAGTGCCAAAGTGTAGAACCTGCTCACTGCTCAAGAATGGTCTGTGCAGGTTGGACATGTGGACAACGACGTCGAATTCAACAAGGCACAAGCCTCACAAGCCTTAACGGGTGAACTGAGCACCAAAGAAGTAAGGTCCAACGTAGCCATGCACATTTACCTGTATGTCTCTGTCGCTTCTCTGGTTTCGGGGTGGAAGGCTTCAGCGCTTGACACGCGTTTGTGCTAAACGTTTCAACACTAAAGACTAAACTGTAAACCCCTGTAAACCCTAAGCCCGAAACCCTAAACAGGAAACATGTGACGCTGCACATTTATGACCTCTGACCCTAAACCCTAATCTGCTTAAAGCTACACGCTTATCACCATAAGCCCCAATCTGTCGTAAGCCCTTCCACAACCTTGTACACCCACGTTTACCTTGGTAATCTGTTGTAAACCCCAAACCCGAATCCAATGCCCAACAAAAACTAGTGAGTTAGATCTGTGCCACGAGTGCCGCCAGATTTTTGGTCTCTGGCATTCGTCAGCTCTAGACCCTGAAGCCCCTAAACCCTAAACCCTAAACCCTAAACCCTAAACCCTGAACTCTGAACCCTCAAAGAATTAAAGCCCCTAACGCCCGAAAGCCCGGAACCCTGAATCCTAAGAGAAACTCAACCCCAACAGCGCTAAACACCCTAAAATACCCTAAACGCCTAAACCCTGCAAGCCCCTAAACCCTGAACCCTAAAACACCCAGCCCCAAAACACCTAAAAACTCGAAGGTGGTGCAACAAAAACCCCACAAAACCCTACGAGCCCTAAACCCTAGAACCCCTAAAAAAACGCCCAAAAAACCCAACAGCACTGGAACCCTCAAAACCTTCAACCACCCCCAAAACCACCGGTAACTCCCTAAACCCTAAACCCTAAACCCTAACTCCCTCAAAGGTGGTGCGCTTCTTGCGCTCCGATCTTGGACTTGGTGCACTTTCCCTGCCAGCTCGGCCGGGGGTCGAGGTGCGGATCTCTGAAGGTTTAGGGTTTAGGGTTTAGGGTTCCCTTATTCTAGGGTACTACATTAGGGCCCCCCCTATTTTCGGAAACTCCCATTTAGGGATCTCTGAAGACAAGGGTGGTTTTTTGGTTGAATGGGGGGCTTTTTTGGTGCTTTTAGTCAGGTCCTTCGAGGTGTTGTTTTTAAAATGGCTGTTGCAGAGCTTGTTTTTGCATAAGGCCCTTAGCGTTCTTTGCTCTAAATGGATTAAGGTGCTCAGAGCTCTTTGTTGAAAATAGGGCTTGTGAGAGTGATGGGTCGTTGTTGCCATAGGAGAGGGTCGTATGGGTCTTGTGAGTTTTGAGGTCTTGTTATGGGCACATATCCGGCGCTTGATTTCGAGGTCCTTTCTGAAGGATCCTACTGGTTTAGGGTCCATGTTAGAATTGCGCTCCTTGGTTTTCAGAAGTCAAAGGTGCGAGCTCCGAAGTGGGATTTTGCTGTTGCCATCGGGGTGAGTCGTCGTTGGCTTCCGGAAGGAAGGGAGCGAAGCAGAACTTTGTTCGTGTGGAGCTGCCCTGCCTCCCGTGGTAGAACCCTTGTGCGGGCGCTGCGGAGGTGAAGTAGTACTTAAAGGATCATGAGACTTAACTAGGGTTACACTTAGGGTAACTATACTTATAGCCCCAATTAAGGTACTTATAACCTTACTTACTAAGCCAAGTCCCATGATCCTCCAAGTAGTGCAGGGGAGTTTCGCCTGCTCCAAGAGCCGACTGGACTTCAGGGCCGGGACGAGAAACACGGCCGAGGTAACCGGAGGGGGGGGGGGGGGTAGGGGACTATACTTCCTTAATTAGGCCTTAGTATGGGTATTAAGGCCCCCTATACCCGGGGGTGACAAGGGGGGGGGGGGGGGGCAGGACGGTCGCGAAAGCGGAGTGCTCGCGATGGAGGCTGGCTTATCCAGCCCCTTCGGGGTGGCCGTGCCTACTTGGAGGATCATGGGACTTAGTAAGTAAGGTTACAAGTACCTTAATTGGGGTTATAAGTATAGCTACCCGAATACTAACCCTAGTTACTAAGTCCCATGACCCTTTAAGTAAGGTCAAGGGGGCAGGCGTCGCAGGGATGATGGCCTCTCTGCAGCGCTGGAGCCCTGACCCGCACATAGGTCCGCTCAGAATCGTCGTCTCCCCTGCATCATTCGGGGCTTCAGCGATGCTGCAACTTCCGCGAACCCTAAACCCTGAACCCCTAAACCCCAAACTCCAAAACCCAAAGCCTTAAATCCCTAAAACCCTAAACCCTGATGCTGCAACTTCCGTGAGGTGGTGTTGCCATGGATTGAGAATGCGGTTTTCACCATGGCGATGAAGAGCTTCCATCTTATTTGTTTTCAGATTCGTCATTTGGGAGTTTCCGAAAATAGGGGTACCTTATTTTGGGGTCCTTCTAAAAAGGATCCTACTATTTGGGTACTTTTTTAGGGTCCCCTATTTTCGGAAACTCCCATCTCAGCTTCCTAGACATGGCACACAGACCCGCCTTTCTGCCTGGCCCCAGGTGCCACCGTGGACGTAAGCCTCATAGAGGCAGCGATGTTATGAGCCAGATGTGACATCGAAGCCCTACACCCCTAAACCCCTAAATCCCTAAACCCCTAACCCCTAAACCCTCAACTCGAAACCCTGAGCCTGGGAGGATCTTCACTTTGGCTTTTCCGCACCCTCAGCAGCGAGACTTTCAGGCCACCCATGAGAATCTGAGAGTTTTCCTGTGCAGAAGCTGCCGATGATGATGATTATGATGGATATTATTCGTTTTAATGCTTTATTATGGTGGTTATGATTCATATTACTCCGTTTTAATGCTGCTCATGAGTGTCACTCGTTTTCCTGTGTGTACTCTTCTGATTATTGTTTGAATGAAACAATGGATACTACTTGTTGTTATTGTGATTGTTGCTAAGAAAATAACTAATGTTATTCTCAGTATTGTTGTCATTGTTGTTGTCATCATGCTCGCTACTATCGTTTAGGTTTTGAATTATGACTACTAAGACTGTTCATGCTTGTAGTTTTACTATTGCTAGTACTAGTACTACCATTCACGACGACGACTACTACTACTTCTGTTCTGGCTATCATCATTAGAGATAGTCCCCCGCCTTCTAAACCCCAAGCCGCCCCAAGCTCATAGGCCCTAAGCCCGAAGAGCCGTAAAGCCTAAACCCTAGGTTCCAAAATCTGATTTCCCCCCTAGACCCTGAACTCTAAACCCCCTAAACCCTAAACCCTAAACCCTAAACCCTAAACCCCTCAGCCCTTTCAAGCTCCTCCCTCTTCCGTCAAGAGCGGATCAAGAGTTGAGAGAAAAACAGCCCGGGACCAAACGCGCCCGAAGCGTCGCACTGGTGTCAAAATGCCGGGAACTCGGAAAAGAAGGCGTCAGAGAGGGTTTAGGGTTTGGAGTTTAGGGTGTAGGGGGTGGTCCATATCATGCCATCCCAACCCTAAACCCTAATCCTTAAGCCCTATAATCCCTCAACCCTAGGCCCTGAACCCTAAACCTAAACCCGAAACATACCGACACGCTGAGGTTCAAGAACACATACCAGTCGGGCTTCCTGTCAATCCTCTACTCCATCGGCAGCAAGCCACTTCAAATCTGGGACAAGAAGGCACATGTGGGAGTTTCCGAAAATTTGGGATACCTTATTTTGGAGTCCTTATAGTAAGGATCCTACTATATACTTAGGGTACTATGTCAGGGCCCCCTATTCTCGCAAACTTCCATGTTGTTCATGCTCAGGAACTTCAGGCACAGCCGTCTAGAAGTGAGCGCAGAGTATGGAGGAAGTCTGAACGACGTGAGTTTTAGTGCCCCGGGCAGCTCATGCGGGAGTTTCCGAAGCTTAGGGGGTACCTTAGTTTGGGGTCCTTATCTTACTGTTCAGGGTACTCTATTACGGTCCCCTCTTCCCCTGTACATCAGATGATTCAACCAGCCCAAAGCCCTAAACCGTGAACCCCGATGCCAGGTCCGCAATGGGCACATCAAGCGTCTCACCGACTCTGACATCCAGTCGAGCGTGTTGGAGCGGTGTGCGCATCCTTGCCTTACAGTGCTGATATGGGAGTTTCCGAAACCAGGGATCCCAATATAGTACCCCAGATAGTAGGATCCCCATGAAAACTACCCCAAAACAAGGTATCCCTGCTCTTCGAAAACTCACATATCAAGATGCCGATGCCTTTTTGAGTTACGTTTCAGACGGCGTGTTCATCGCAGGAGATCATGGGCACCAATGTGAGCACCACCTACATCACATGCCCAGCCGATCCTTCGAAGACCTTGGGCATCAAGCTGCCTTTCTTGGCACCTCGGAGCAATGAGATGAGTTCGGTTCTGAAAGCTCCTTCAGGTGAGCTCAGTGTGAAGGTGTAAGTTAGCCTGACGTCTCCGGGCAGACGCCAAATTTAGCTAACATGGGTCGCAGATTGCGGGCCTATGAGGGCTTGACTCCGCTCTGATTCATGGCTTCAGGTCATGATCATCAAGAACCTGAAGAAGTACTTCACCTTTGAGGCCCAGTGCATAGAGCTACACAGTGCCGTTCATACGACCTTTCATAGTTTATACGTTTGCGTGACGAGGTGACGGTGTTGGACGACAAAGAAGTGCGGCGACGCTTCCGTGCTTCGAACTACCAAAGCACCACCAGGTCACAGGGTAGCTATGGTGACAGCTTAGCGGTTTGCGACGATCTATAGTTGTGGGCATCCCTGTCAGGGTGAAGCCGTTCATTTGCACGATGCCCATGAGGCTGGATGAAGGCTCCTTTGCATTGCAACGTTGCGATTGTAGATTTCTGTGCATGCGGGCTGTGCGTTTGCACACGATCTGCCTTGAACCCAGGTTGGAATCAGATGCTTGCCCAAACAGAATGTGTTTGTGTTTGTTGCGTTCGGACAGTGCTCGACTGGAGGCTCCCACAGCGCATGTCTTGGCTGACTGAGGATCCAGTTCAACTTGTCTGACTTCACGCGCCGTGCCTACGGCACCAACTACATCGAGACACTCCGCGTGCAGCTGCATGCAAATTGCCGTCGCTTTGCTGGTTTCGTCGTTCAGAGCATGCCCGACATTCGGAATCTAGCTGCAGCGACGCAACCTCTGAGAAACGAACCCTAAACCCAAATCCTAAACCCAAATCCCAAACCCTAAACCCTGTCTCTGATGTGTGGGTCTGGCCGTGAACTTGGGCAGTGCCACGAAGCCGAGTGCCGATCTCGCATGTTGTGTGATATCGTTTGCTGTTGTTGACCTTCTAATGTGGTTACCTCGATTTTGACACATGTGGCACTTGGCACACGGAAACAGGAGGTCGCTGTGCAGAGTGGTCCAGTACTGGGTAGTGGTGAGGTGGTGAATCCCCTATATTCGGGGCCTCCTGTTCCATTCCCTCCGCCAACCTGGTGTTCCTCCTAACCTTCGGGGCAGACGGAAAAGAGGGTCCAAAAAAAAAAAAACCTAAATCCTAAACCCTGAAACCGCAAGGCATCCGCCGCATCTACTTCAGCGACCGCTTGTACAGCGAGGAGGAACTCCCTCCTGAGTTCAAGCTGTTCTTGCCCGTGACTGAACTGCACTACTTAAAGACTCAAAGGATCATGGGACTTTGTAGCTAGGGTTCCTAAAAGGGCTGCTTAAAAGGGATCTATAAGAGGGGTCTTAGGGTTGCTTAAAGGGTCATGGGACTTAGTAGCTAGGGATATAATTTGGGTAACATGCCTATATCTGCATATGCCCCCAAAGGTACTTGTAATCTTAAGCCTCGATTTATTTTTTCGGCTCTTCTTGAGAACTGACCAAAAGCAGCCCACAAGTGGCCCTAAGCCCTATAAACCCTAAACATACCTAAACCCGACTGCAAGCTGAGGTGGCACAGAAGGCGCAGGCTCAGGCACAAGCGCAAGCACCGGCTCCAGCTTGAGACACGTGCCTTAGAGGGCGAAATGCCTCGGACTCACTCACCGAGTGATCTTTCACCGGATGTGACTTGTCATTTTGACCACATCTGTGGCGATATTGTCCTGCAGAATGCAGGTATTTTGGGCAGACATCTTCGAAGTATTGCTAAGATAGCTTTTTGCGAGGTCTATCACAACTCACGAGATGATAGTTCTTTGAACTTTCATGGTGCCACGCCTGCTGAATTGACACTATCTGGCTCTGATGGGGCTTGCTGAATTAACAGTGAGCCGAGCATGTGACGAACTATTCCTTGCCGAGTGACTGCCGGACCAAAAATCCGAGTGGAAGTCTCCTCGAGTTTGCTGGAGATCTTTTCCCCAGCTTTCTGCAGTTGCCAGCTGAGCAATCGTTGGGAGCGTGCTTGGCCTGTTGCCACCTTGCAGGTGGACTTACACCGTTGGTGTCGATGGCTGCAAAGACAGCCCTGCTGCTCCCACGGGGCACTGCGAGCTTGAAGCTCTTAGGCGAGGATGTTGTGCCAGGTCTGCCGCACTGCACGGGGTTTGCACGGGACCTACCCTAAACCCTAAACCCTAAACCCCTAAACCTTAAACCCTAAACCGTAAACCTTAAACCCATAAACCCTAAACCCCTAAACCCTAAACCCTCAAACCCCAAACGGCTTGATAGCACCTTGGCGCCGTGCACAGGCCATGAGGTGAACATCACCCAGCGGAGCAGCCTCAGCCCGGTCCATGTGCGCGCCAGAGCGGGGTTGAAGGCAGGGGGTGTAGGGTTTAGGGTTTGGGGCTTAGGGTTTAGGGGTTTACGGTATAGGGTTTAGGGTTTAGGGCTTTAGGGGCTTAGGGTATAGGGTATAGGGTTTAGGGTTTGGGGCTTAGGGTTTAGGGTTTAGGGTTTGGGGCTTAGGGTTTAGGGGTTTAGGGGTTTAGGGTATAGGGTTTAGGGTTTGGGGCTTAGGGTTTGGGGCTTAGGGTATAGGGTTTAGGGTTTGGGGCTTAGGGTATAGGGTTTAGGGTTTGGGGCTTAGGGTATAGGGTATAGGCATAGGGTTTCGGGTTTGGGGCTTAGGGTATAGGGTATAGGGTTTCAGGTTTGGGGCTTAGGGTTTAGGGTTTAGGGTTTGGGGCTTAGGGTTTAGGATTTTGGGAGGAGTTCACAAAGTCAGGGGTCTGAATGGGTTCAGGGACGATAAGGGTACTATAAGGGTACCTTTAAAGGGCACCCATTGGGTTCAGGGTTTCCGACAATTAGGGGTACCTTACTTGGGGCGCCTTTTCATCAGGATCCTCCTGCTTAGGGTACTGTATTAGGCAGCCTAAACCCTAAACCCTATACCCCATACGCTAAGCCCCAAACCCTAAACCCTAAACCCTATACCCTAAGCTCCAAACCCTAAACCCTATACCCTAAGCCCCAAACCCTAAACCCTAAACCTGGTTTTATCCGGCGCAGGTGTCCGGCGCCGCCACGGCTTTCGTCGCTTACAATGCCAGCGGCCTTCATCTGCTCCAGCCCTGGCCCTAAGAGTTTCAAGCTTTGGTGAACTTTACTAACTAGGGTTCCTTAAAGGGCTCCTTAAAAGGGATCTATAAAAGGGGTCTTAGGTACTTAAAAGGATCATGGGACTTAGTAACTAGGGTTATAATTAGGGCAACTATACTTATAACCCCAATTAAGGTACTTATAACCTTACTTACTAAGTCCCATGATCCTCCAAGTAAGGGTTTCAAGCTTTCGTGAACTTTAGTCTCTCCGGTGCGTCCTTTCGCCGAGCTTGGTTCTGTTTGGCTAGCTTCCGGCATTGGCTCACAGTCCTCGCATCCGCGAAGTTTGACCCTCTAGCAGACTCTAGCAGATGCAGGTGCGCGTCTATCTTATCTAGTTGGCGGCAGACCCTGCGAGCAGCACGAGCAGCACGTACACCGGCAGCTAGATAGTTGAGCACGCCATCGTCGTACGACCTGCGGGTAAGATTTCTTCACGACCTTTGGGTGGGGAACTTGTCCTGACAAGAGGGCCTTGACAAGTAGGCATCTGTGCAACTATAGCTCGAACCATGGCTTTGACTCCTATCCGAATCACTGCGCTCCGGCATTCTGCGTTCTACTCGCCCCTGCTGTACACTATCAAGAGTGGCCTTTTGCAGTCACAGGGCTTGGAGCCGCACTATGAGCCGGGTACTCCGAGCAACCCTGCCCTGGAACAGGCAGAGCATCTCTTGGGAATCGAAGTTTTCTGCGCATTTTCTCTTGGGAAGTATGATTAGGTAGCTTTGGCTCCTCTTTGGTGTATGCCCATGCAGCTGATAGTATCGGCTTGTATCTAGCAGGTGAGGAATGGCACAGCCCATCTGTCGCAGCTGGCGGTTGCAGCCAGCTTTGCGGAACTGGAGAAGGGCACGAAGCAACCGGACATAGTCCATTTCGCGCAGATAAATGTGCCTTGCCTAGAACAGACCAAAGCCTTCACATAGGGGGCTACAGAATCTTTTCCTAACCCCCAACTCTTAAACCCTAAACCCTGCCGTCAACGCCCAGAGGGATGCAGGAAGTTTAGTTGGTGCATCTGGGTGTCGTGTTGGTTACTATCCAGCCCCTCAACAGCCTCAGCCAGCATGGCTTTCTTGGGTTTCCGACGGAGAGAAAGTGGGCCACCAAAAAAGGCTAAACCCTAAACCCAAGCGATGTTTGCAAGGCGCGAGACGGCTTCTTCCTCTGCCGACGTGGCTCTGGAACGGGCTTCGATTGGCGTGAGCTTGAGAACAAAAAGGCCTGCGTTGCTTGTGGATGTCTGGCTCTCGAAATCAGGGTTTCGGGTTTAGCACCAGGGCTTTTGCTTCAGAGGTTTTTGGGGTTTAGGGTTCGATTCTGCAGGGCCAGGAGCTTAGATACCAGACCCCTTGCTCCACCAAGCAGGTCTTGGTCGACCACCTCTTCCAGCCCTTGGCAACGATAAAGTATGCTTGTCACCTGAAGCAGCTTGTTCTTGGATTGAAAATCAGTGTTATTTGATTCAAAGCAGCGTCGTGACTGATTCTGAGTTTGTTGTGCGATAGTAGTCAGTGGGCTTTTCGTTCAGAGATCAGCTGTATGCAGGGGTCGACCGGCAGGAAGGAGGTAAACAAAGAAGGGTTCCCATCGCGATGATGCATGCCATCGGTGCACACCGAGCTTGCTGGACTGTTCACTGTTTCACGAGGCACAAGATGCGACACATCCGAGGCCTCGTGCGGGTAGCAGCAGTTAAATGAAAAGCAGGCACCATACACCAACGACCGCAGTATCAACACCAACACTACCAACAGCATCAGCAACACCAACAACAGCACCAGCAGTCCAAACGACGAAGCAATCGAAGCAACACGCATGCCAAGACAAGCACTGAACATGAGAACGGGTGAGAGCTACACATGTCACAAGAAGATGAGGCGGGTATTGGTTCACTGGCAACCGTAGGAAGACTCGTTGGCCTTCGATGCACGGTTTCATATGCCTTTGTATATACACACATGCACACGCATACGTATGGTACATACGCACATGCGCAGGTTCAGACATCTCGACACACAGACATCCGGACATATATATATATATATATATATATGTATATATTGTTGTAACATGTGTATGTATACATACACATACATGTCGTATTATATACATGTCTTTGTGTTTGTCTATCGCGGCAGAACGATCCACGCACTCCACCGTCGCGAACATTACAGGCTAATGTCATTCCGGTTCATTAAATCCTCCACCAGCCAAGCCACGTAAACTGCACTTGTCGGTACTCCGCGTCCGCTGCATGATGGCATAGGCAAGTGCGAAGAAGCTCTATTCCTGGCGCTGAATGCGATTGAAGCTTCAAAATCAGTGGCTCTACAAGGGGATGGAGGCCTCCATTAAATGAAACCGCGAATAGGTCAAACTTCCATTCCACCGCAGCGTCAACCTTCGCTGCCAGAGCCTAGCTCAAGTTAACACTTCAGTGACATTGTTGACGGGCTTAGTCAGCCGCCTTGCCGTCATTTCTTGCAATGACTTTGTTACAAGTCTTGCGGAAGCTCTACACCGTTTCACGATCTGCATTTTGCCGGACACCATCGGCCACAAACTTCGCGCTGCAAATTCTATGCACTCTGTAAATCGATGAATGTACGATAATGTACGTATACGTCAATTAAACAAGTAGGAAAGGTACGAAAGGTACATGTGCAACATACACACGCATACATATGTACAAAAGTATACTTATATATCTATTTTTTACATTCACACACTCTCTTTCTTCCTATGTATTTATATATCTTTTCTTTTTACAAACACACACACACACACACACAGACACACACCTGTACCATGGAAGGCCTGAAGGCCAGACCGCAAACAGAGCTTGCGCACGTTTTTGACAACGAGCATGCACGTCTCCTTCCCCTGCTTTAAACCCTAAACCCGTCGTTCCCAAAACCTTAAAGCCCCCTAAAACTTACAAGCCGAAACTTAAACTTAAACCTCCTGAAGCCCGAGACCCTGACTCCACACGGTCTGACAAACCAGAATCGACACCCAGGAAGGTCGACTATTCGCGCATTCAAGTCGTGGATGCAGGCTCCAACATAGTCGGGAGTCTCAGAAAACAGGAGACTCTGCTATAGAGCCAACATCTTAAGGGTCAGCTCAATTGTGTGTTTTCGGGTTCGAGAATCATGTGCTAAGCGGTTGCAGCGCCTCGATCGATTTCGGTGTTGCAGGTGATCCTGTGTCCATGGAGCAGGCATTCAGAGATGGCCAAGGAGACTACGTTCACTTGCAAGGTCCAGCTGCCCAACTACTGGAGCACGATGGTGTAGGCTGGAGTCGACAAGTCACGTGGCCCGAGCGTCTAGGGTGTAGGATTCAGCAGGGTTAGGCACGAAATCCGATTGGGAGGGGTACAGGATGCAGGGTGTAGGGTTTGAGGTACTTAGGCACGAGATTTGCAAGCCAATTGCCTAAAACCCTAAACCCAAAGTCCCTAAGCGCTAAATCCCCAAACCCTGCTAGCTCAACCATTCGAGCAGACATAAAACGGAGCTCAAAAAAGAAATCCCTAAACCCCAAAAGGTGTCGTGGTGGCTTCGTTGGGTGAAGCTCTTGGGCCCATTGCTTTCAGCTCGCTTTGCGCCCGTCGAAGCTGGTTGAACTCTGACATGGCCAAAGCCTTTCTGAGGGCTTATCGCCTCTTGCCAGAAAGGAAGTATATGATAATAGGATATAGTCTATTCTAGTCGGAAAGGAAGTGTATGATAGTAGATTGTAGTCTATTCTAGTCTACAGTAGTGTTGTATGTTGTAGTCTATTATGGCATATGTTCAGTATACTTTAGTATATTACAGTGTATGTTTTGAATGATGTAGCATTCGTGAGCCTATTGTAGGTTCGGTTATTATGCTTCATTCGAGCATGTTGCCGTATACTATGGAGCTTCTCCTTGGCACTTCAAGTTGGAGTAGGCTGAAAAGCATGAAGAGATTCCAAGTTCAGACACTTGCGGGTAACCCTTCAGGTGAAGGTTGCCGGCAAACTGCAGAAACATCACCTGAGAAAGTGGCGGAGGCGCGCCACCATGTCTTGCATGTGCAGCAGGCCACTTCGATTGTGCCTTGTAGTCTACCGAGCTCGTGTCTTAGTGGCTGCGGGTCTGGGACAGTCTTCTGCCTGTGTCCGATTGATAGTTTCCTGGTTGCCTTTTGTCAGTTTGTGTCTCGCATTATTCTCCTTGTCCAGGATTGAATCGCTCGCTTGCTCACTCACATACGCATGTACCCGTCCACCGTCCGCCCACCAACCTGCCTGCATGCCTGCTTTCCATCGCCCGCAATTGCCCTCTGAGAAACGTGCTCGCAGTCGCACACTCTTACTTACTCTCATTCCGTCTCTCTGGCCCTCCCTCTCTCTCTCTCTCTCTCTCTTCTCTTACTGCGCATTCCTTCAGTCTCACAACCCCTCGCTCCTCTGTGCTCTCACGCCTCGCTCTCCCCACACTCGCACTCGTCCTTCCTCGTCTTACCGACGTGACGCAGACTCCCAGTCGTGCTGCCGAAACCGAACCATTGAACTTTCAAAGGCGCGGAGTCGGACCCCACTCTTCAACTCGCTCCTCTCATTTGCGTCTCCTTGCTTATTTATCGGATTTTCCGTTTCTCTATGTTTCGAAATGACCTCGTGGCTGATTCTCCTGCAAGGTGGTCCAGCCATTTTTCGACGATATCGACCGGAACGTGTTGGTGTCGACAATCTCGACCTACCAGCAGATGGGCTGCTGGGGAGGACAAGTAGACATAGGGCCTGATACATATGACAGACTAGTCGAGGCATTTCTCTATGCAGGCGTTATCACTCAGCGGCATCCTTATGATGCTGCGATTGCCAGCGTTGTGGAATAACAGGCTCTATCGCGCATCAGAGTTGCAAAACGGTTCGCAATGCAATGCTTGCTGTGCAGTCAGCAGAACAGTACATGTCAGGTTCTAGAGCTGTTGGCCTTTCTTTTCCTTGGCAAGGTTGGATCAGATGCAGACATTGGGCCAGGTCCTTGAAGAGGGCCGCTGAAGCAACTCTTACTTACATATATACATAGATACATATGTACATATATACACATATACACATATACATACATACATATGTACATACATACATATATACGCACCTGTATATATACACATGATATGCATATATATATATATATATATATATATATACATGTATATACACATACATACATATGTACATACATACATACATACATACATACATACATACATACATATGTACATACATACATACATACATAAATACATACACACACATATATATATATACACATACACACATACATACACACATGATAGGATGTAAGCCCAGGCTTCCAAAATACGGAGTTGAATAGTAACTCATTCGTTGGGATAGAGAGGACTTCAAGGAGTGGCACAGGCGAGGAAGGTGAGCGATGAAGCGAACGACTGCCAGACTCACCGGAATATACTGGAAAGCTTTGCAGTAGCCCTAAACCCTAAACCCTAGTCAGGCTGTGCCGCGACATTTTTGGCCTGCGTCTGAGAGCTGGCAGCGGCAGCATCGTTGCGCAGTATGCACACCTGGATATTGCCAGGACCATGAGACCGACTTGCCGGTACAGGTTCTTGAGGTGGGGCCGGAGCCCATAAGTTTGTTGGAATGCTTTTGATTTGTCCCTGTGATCGCGAATCTCTCTGCAGGCACGGTGTGCTCCGCGCCTGCAGCACCTGGATGCATTGGCCTCGGCACTTGTCTCGTCAATGCAGGCAGATGTCCAAGCTCATGTGAAGCAGGTGCAACTGCCGGAGCATGATCCCAACGATCTTGAAAACCATCTCCTCCAGGCGGCGACATGTTCGGTGCATGATACAGCCGAGAGCATACATGTATTCGTTCTTTTCTCACTTATGTTCCGTTGAAACAATCCTAGGCATTCAAACTGCTCGCAAACTCAAACTTGAAGTCCGAACTCCGGAAAATCAGCACGAAGGTCTTCTAAGTTTATGCCATCATGTGTCCAAATGAAGAGCCGCTCGCATCGACCATACTAGTAGATGTGGTGCTGTAGACCTGACCTACTTCATGGGGCCATGGTAATGCAAGGTCTGCCGATTTTGGATAGGCAATCACCTGCCTGGTTCAAGAACCTTGACATGGGTTTTTTCCGACAATAGGGGACCCGAATACAGCACTCCAACTAGTAGGATCCTTATTATAAGGCCCCAAAATACGGCACCCCTAAGTTTCGGAAACTTCCAAACTCAGACCCCACAAGAGCCAGAATCTTGCTCTGGTGCAGGTGTCTTTGACTGTTTTCCAGTTGCTGCGCAGCACATTCGGGGATACCGCGGTGCAAGCGCTGGATGGCTTCGTTTCTCGAACAGGTCGGCACAGTCATTTGGGTCTGGTTCCGTTGGGTCAAGAGCTTGCCGATGATGAGACGAAGTCGATGTTAGCTGATTCGGATGCTTTCTTTGGGTGGCAAGGTTTGGCAAAGTAGTCGCTGTATAGATCGCTTGCGAGGGGGGTTTCGGTTTTTCTTGCATTATGTAGGTTCATGGGTTCCAGATGTCACAGCTCTACGCCTCGTGGGTTCAACGTTGTATCGTGGACCCTCTCAAAATGTTTCAGTTGCTGTTAGCCACGTGTTTGAGCACAAAACAACTGTCAGAAAGAATTGGGGATCATGGCGGGCGAAGCGCTCTTGCTGTTCAACCTCTGACCCTAAACCCTAAACTGAACCCTGAACCCTAAACCCTGAACCCTAAACCCTAAACCCCAAACCCTGAACCTTAAACCCCAAACCCCAAGCCCTACCCTGAACCCTGAACCCTAAGCCCTACCCTGGACCCTAAAGCCGGGATCTCGTGGGGGTCAGGCCGGAAGATGATAAACGAGATGTTGGAGCGCACGATATCTCAATCGTGTGCACCCCAGAGACTCCCTGGGATTAAGAGGTTTAGAGGTTTTAGAGGTTTAGTGGTTTAAGGGGTTTAAGAAGGCTTTAAGGGGTTTAGGGGTTTTAGGGGATTTTGGTGTTTTTAGGGAGTTACGGATTCTAAAAAGGGGCTTAGGGGTGTAGGGTTTAGGGGTCAGGGGTTTAGTGAACTCTGCTCAGCAAGTGGCCTTGCTTTGACTTTGGCGATGCTTCTCGTGGCTCGGAGCGAAGTCGAGGTCTTTCTGTCCTCCCTCGAACTATTCGTCCGGGGAGATAGGTGCCAGCTGTGGTCAGCCACAGGGAGTTTCCGAAAATAATGGACCCTAGTATCCTACCCTAAATAGTCGGATCTTTATTATAAGGACCCCCAAATACGGTATCCCAAAATTTTCGGAAACTCCCACAATGAGCCCCAAAAGACCCTGAACCCGAAACCCTCAACCCTAAACCCTATGCTCCTTGCAGGAGCCATCGCTGCGCCTGCGGGGGTGGGATCTGGTGCGTTCCTCTCGGTGACGCTGGTCTTGTTCATGGCCGGAGGCTTAAAAAGGGGATCCTTTAAGGGTTTCTTAAAGTCTTAAAGGGATCTATAAGGGTTTCTTAAAGGGATCCTTTGAGGGTTTCTTAAAGGGACCTATAAGGGTTCTATAAAGGGATTAGGGTTCAGAGTTACCGAATATTAGGGGTACCTTCTTTTGGGGTCCTTACAATGGGGCGCCTACAATCCAGGGAACTATATAAGGGTCCCCAATTTTCGGAAACTCCTGTGACTTGAAGAAGCCGCAGGTAGAGGGAAGGATATTCGCTCACTAAGGCTCCTTTGCTGCCTTTCTGCACCTGCCGGCTGACGTCGTGGCTTGACATCCGGAATAGAAAGCGCTTGAGGCCTTGCATCTCCATGTCTCTTGTAGATGCCAGAACCGCAGTTGCTCCTCAGTCGTAGTCGGGGGTGTGTTGATCTGCCTTCCCCACGTGCGTTCGTTGTCTCCCTATGTGGCTCCAAGGCATGACCTGGACGGCTCCACCGCGAGCAACCTCAGAAGGCCGTTTCGGAACAGCTTTCAGTCCAAAGGGAGCACATCTTCAGACTCTGAACAGGCCGATAGAAGGAGCTTCACCAGATCTCGACCTGCAGGCAGCGTCCAGTCTTTGCTGATGCAGGGGTGCTGAAGCTGTGCGGTTTGCTGAAGAAGAGCTTAGGACTTTGCTCAGACACCAGAGCAATGCTCAAGCTTCGGCTGCAGTCTCAGTGCACGATTTTTGGTATCGGCTGGCTATGATGGGTTCGGCTAACTCCACACGATTCCATCGGCAATTGAGCACGACCGGGCACTTTTGCCAAACTGCGTGTTGTCAGCACAACACGAGTGCTTGACTTCTGTTCACAATCTCGTGTGCCTGATTTTACCAGGCACGGGCTGTGAAAGGTTCAGCCGAGGCAGGGGTTCTCTTCGCTTCCTGGAGAGTTTCCCTCTTGTGTCTCATCGGCGAATGCTCTGGCAGGTTTGGGATGGCAACCTGGTGTACGCCACTGAGTTTCAAACAGGCAGGCAGGAGGTACATTGAGCATCTCAGGTGTCACCGTCTCTTCGGTGCGGCATTTTATCAGGCACGGCATCTAGCAGCTGGCCAATGCCGATGCCTGCCATCCTTTGTTGCATTGTCCAAGCTTGCTCGTCTGAAGGCATCGCTGGTACAACTCTCCTCTTTGTGTACGCATCGGTGACGCCAGGAATACTACTGTCAGGCCGTGCAGCGGTTGAGGCTGCTGCCGCCCAGCGACAACACTTGAGCGATAGCATCCCTTCAGGTAGCTTCACGGCCTCTGGTGGCTCATCCGACACCCGGCACATGGCGTCCCTCTCCATGGACAACAGCTTGGCGCACGTCTCAGCCTTCAATCCCAAACTGTGAACAAAGAACGCTAAAGGCTAACCCCTAAGCACCAACATCCAAACCCTCAGCCCTAAACTTGAACTGGGAGTTTCCGAAAATACGGGACCCGAATATAGGACCCCAAATAGTAGGATCCTTATTGTAAGGACCCCAACACAAGGTACCCCTAATTTTCGGAAACTCTCAAATCCCAGCTTCGCCTTTGGGTCCCTTGCCCTTCCCTGTTTGGTTGCAGAATCGACGGGAGTTGAAGAGTGGCACAAGATTTCAAAACAGAGAAAGACATCCCAGACCCCAACCTCAACTTCGCCGGAACCAGTGCAGCGTTTTGTCGCTCTGACTGCTGCATGTACGCTCTGTCGCTCTGACTGCTGCATATATGCTGCGGATTTCTGGACGCTGGACACCAACCAAACCCTGATGCGCTGCTTTGTCAAATTACTTATGTGTCCTGACTGCAAGAGACACCGGCACTGGCAACACACGGACGACATGACCCTTGTCTCCTTGGACCTGCCGGGTACTGTTTTTTGCTGCTGAAGTGTCCACAGTGGGGCGTGGAAACGAAGCCGATACAACATGTCCTCTACTGCCAAAGCCAGCAAGATGGTTGAGCCTTGCAACGACGTTTCTGCAAATGCGTATGATACAAGTCCATCATCGCTGATGGCAACATTCTGAATCAAAGACGCAGAATGAGATTTACAGGGTTCGCTGCAGGGGAGTGTCGGAAAGCTTCAGGATGCAAGAACCGCAACTGAAGGTACTTGGGAGGGCTTTGGAAGCTGCGGAAGAGATGCCATGAACCCCAATTAAACGCTTAAACTCCTAGCGAGACGGCAAAAGTGGTCTGTCAAAATAAAAACAAGAATCCCCTAAACCCTAAACCCCAAACCCCAAGCCCTCTTCAGGTGCAGACCTGGAGCGTAGGGCGACTTGGATGAAGCTTAGTCCTGTCAGTTTACGGTTCAGGGTTTAGGGTCGAGTCGTCCTAGAGTTCGACCTGAGGTCGTACTTCGTGTTCTGCGCGATGTTGATCTTCAGCGTGGTCTGGCCCTACATCAAGCTTTTGATGATGCTGCGCCCCCGCCATCCACCTTTCTTTGACGAGATCCGAGTCGGCTGCTACAGTCAGTCTTAAATCCCAACCCCGAACCCCTGACCCCTGAACTCTAAGCCCCTAAGCCCCAATTAGATCCCAAAACTCTTAAACCCCGAAACCCTGAAGCCCCTAAACCCCTAAATCCTGAACTCATCCTTGAATCCTCGCCCTGAAACCTTGAGCCCGAAGCTCTCGTGCCGGGAAGATGAAGATAGATCAGTTTAGGTTCCTGAGTAATACCCGTTTGCTATTTTTTGGCGGGTACCCGGTTTAGGGTTTCAGGGTACCCTTCTTTAAACCTAGTAAAAGAAAGGGTACGGTTACCTTTAGAAGATGAAGGGCACCCTTTTCAAACCTACGTCGTAGGAACAAGGGGGTACTTTAATATGGGAGTTTCCGAAAGTAGGGGACCCTAATATAATACCTTAAAATATTAGGATCCATATTATAAGGACCCCAAATAAGGTACCCCTAATATTCGGAAACTCCCATATAAAAGGGGCTACTTGGAGGATCATGGGACTTAGTACATAAGGTTATAAGTACTTCATTTGGGGTTATAAGAAGAGTTACCCTAATTTATAAGCCTAGTTACTAAGTTCCATGATCCTTTAAGTAACCCTAAGACCCCTCTTATAGAAAACTTCTATATCCCGTTTAAGGAGCACCTTCAGGAACCCTAGCCTGGCACAAGGTACTAAGTCCCATGATCCTTTAAGTACCTACCCCCCCCTCTTATAGAACCCTTATAGATGCCTTTAAGGAGCCCCTTAAGGAACCCTATAGTTACTAGGTCCCATGATCCTTTAAGTACTGAGGAACCCCAGATCCGCCAGGTATGTCTGGGTGAGGCCCATCGAGCAGCAGACCCTGGGTCCTCTGCTGGTCTTCTTGGCCTCTGCCTTACTCTTCGTGGGAGGTTCCGAAAATTCGGGGGTACCGTATCTTGGGGGTCCTTATAATAAGGATCCTACTAACTTAGGGTACCATATTAGGGTCCCCAATTTTCGGAAACTCCTTCATTGCGCACACCAGGTTAATCAGAAGTTGATAAGAGCCTGTAGACCCCCGATGAACAAGATTTTCTATAAAAGCCTGTAGACCCCGGATTAGTAAGAGATTTATAGAAGCCTGCCCAAAAAAGGGAGTGTAACCGTGATGGAAACTGTCAAGATGCCCTTCGAGCAAGTGAGTGTTAATCAGGGGTCTACATGATCAGTAGGGAACCCTGCTGTCCCCATGAGGATGTGGCTCTGCACCAAGGACCAGATAGGGAAGTGGTCGCTTATGGACAACATCATCTTGTTTCTCTTCGCTGCGACCTCATCCAATATGTATCGACTGGAGCCAGTTGGGCAGGGGTGTTCTGTATTTCGTTGCTCCAAACTTGGGACGCAGATACAGCGAGTACCTGGAGCTGAATTGGAAGTTCAAAGCATCGGCTTCCTCAAGTCGTGCAAACTGTCGAGGTCGTCTTCTTCCACATTGCCTGGACGGGCGAGGCCTGCGTAACCGTAGCTGAGTGAATCTAGTCAGTCCGTGGCTCCTTCGCATCGTTCCAGCCTGGTCGCCCTTGTAATATAGGGTTTCCATTATGAATATAATGAGGAACCCACCAAAATAGTTTTGGTAGTTCTTTGGGCCCCTGTATCATAGTGCCCTTCTGGTAACCTTAGTAACCCTAATAGACCCCTATTAAAGGAACCCCCAAGATAGTATAGGTAATGTGAATTTAGTCGTCTCACTCCCGGAGGACATTGTGGGAGGTGGGCAGGCCAAGTTCGGCTTGAAGTGCAGCTGGCGCCTGAGACGGACAGCCATCCCCAAAGCAGAAGACTACTTAAAGGATCATGGGACTTAGTAACTAGGGTTATAATTAGGGTAACTATACTTATAACCCCGATTAAAGTACTGATATAACCTTACTTACAAAGTCCCATGATCCTCCAAGTATAGTGAACCGGCACGGTACTATCTCTATCCGTCTATCTACCTACCTACCTATTTGTCTGTCTGTTCTTTCTATCTGTCATACACCAAAAATTCTTGCAGTGTCTAGCGCAGGGGGCTCCCTTGCCCTTCGTTGATGGGCCATTCGATGACGTCGCTTCAGTTACTTCAGCCCTCAGCCCTGCCTCTCTTCTTCGGCTTCCGACGTTCACACTCTAGTATATCATAGTATGTATCATAGTATATTATAGTATATTCTAGTATGTATATTATGATAATATATTATAGTATCTTCTCGTATATATTATAGTATGTTATAGTGCCTTGCTCTCGAGACCCTGGGACTGCCCTGCAATCTCTCCGAGTCAAAGCTTGCTCCCTCTTCTCTTCGTCCACCCGAGCCCTTTTCACTCCGCTACCAGAGCTTCGGAACGTTTTAGGGTTTAGGGGTTCAGGGGAGTGCTTGAGGACCGATGCTACCTTAGCGACTTCTGGGGTGCCTTATGAGTTGTGTGTTCCTTTCACCTCGTGTAGTAAGTTGCAACCATTGGGCTGCGACCTGACGGATCCTATGCCCGAAAGCGTGAAATGAATGAATCCATAATCTATCTGTCTATCTATCTGCCTATCCGTATGAATGTATGTATACCATACATACATACGTACATTCCCACATGACCATGCATACGGCAAGGACCGGAAAGGCCAGCTCTGCTTGGAGGATCATGGGACTTGGTAAGTAAGGTGTTAAGTACCTCAATTGGGGTTATAAGTATAGTTAACCTAAGTATAACCCTAGTTACGAAGGGGTTATAAGTATAGCTACCCTAATTATAACACTAGTTACTAAGTCCCATGATCCTTTAAGTGCTGCTTGCGATGCGAGGCCCGGAAGATGAGCTCAACACCTTCCTTGCGGCCACCATCCTGCAGGGGGCCCCTTTGAAAGAGCTTGCGGCACCAGAATTTACTACAAGGCACCAGACTATACTACAATCTTCTATAATATACCATAGTATACCATGATATATTATTATGTAGTATAATATATTATAAGATACCATAACAAACTATACTTTACTATAGAGTACCGTAGTATACCATAAGATACTACAGTAGCTGCTTGGGGAGGATGGAACTCTGCGTTAGGTCCCTACTTCTGGGCCATGCCATGCTCTGGATACACCGGGCCAACGAGAAGACGAGCCCAGGCGGGAATGCGGAAAATGCCACTCCGCCAGTTTTGTCGCCGACAAAGAGATCCTGTCTGGGGGTTCCGAAAATGGGGGACCCTAATATGGTACCCCAAAGAGTAGGATCCTTATTGTAAGGACCCCCAAAATTAGGGTGACGGTGCTTTCTGCAGCAAGAAGATGCCACTGAAACCATGCTCGCCTGACCCTGCTCGCATCCTGGAAGGCCCAGAGGAAGCTGTGCTTCAGTCCGGCTGTCCTGGCATGTGCTGCTCCTGCTGGCATCGAATGGAATCGAAGCTTGTCCGCCCAATGGCAGGCCAGCCGTCTTCTCGACGCTTGCGGGTAATAGGCACGCCTCCGCTTTGCTGATCTTGCCGCGTGCCAGATGCCAGAGCTCTCGAGCACCACTTGTCCGTTGTTCGGCTCTGCTAAAACGGGCATGCCAGCATCGATCACGAGTAGTTTTGCTTGCTGCTGGGGCTATACCATCTTCAGAGGAGACTGTATTCAGGGTCCTATCTTCGTGTGGTGGGCTGGGCATGTGGTTGAATCTGGTGTCCTTACGAAGAGGTTGACCTGCAGGACAGATGTGTCCCCCAGCCCCTAAAGCCATTAAACCCCGAACGCCCCCCTAAACTTAAATGCGCTGCTGCCTTTGCCCCGGGTGCTCGTCTTTTCGGAAACGGATCGATCCGAAACAGCAAAATTAGAATCCTTCGGACCCTCAATGCCCAGAAACCCCGCATTCTGCATGTGCAGGTGCGGGCCATGTGGTGTGCTTTCTGCTGATGGTTTCGCGCCGAGCTTCTGACCCTAAGCTCAACGCCCTGAGCCCCAAAACCCTAAACCACCCTAAACCCAATCTACACCTAGAACCTGAAGCCTCAAACCCTGCGTTTCGGGAACATCCACAACCCTGTACACGCGTCTTGCCTCGCAAGCATGCGATGGAAATGACATCTTAACCTAAACCCTACACCCTACACCCTTAACTCTTTAATAGCAGTCTTATCACCCTAAACCTTAGCATCAGTGTAAACCCTAAGCCCACAAGCCGCAACGCCAAGCCCTCATGTCAGTATTCATCGCACTTTTCGAGGTTCTCTCGTGGCAGGTGGAAATTGCGCGGACCTTGGTATGGAAGCTTCAAGTGGCTTTTAGGTTGAAAGTGTTACTAGAAGAGGTGTACGGTTAGAGTGTTACTTTCGGGGTTTAGGGTTACTATGATGTTACGAGAGGCGTGCAATAAGAGGGCTGTATGGTTGAGGCTCGACAGCATCCTGAGCTAAGGTTGAAGTCACCTTCAGTGGCCTCGTCGGAGCGTTTTTGGAGGCACTCTCTGGCGCAAGTGAGTAAGTAAGTAAGTAAGCAAGTAAGTGTAAGTGTATGTGTGTGTGTGTGTGTGTGTGTGTGTGTGTGGGCGTGTGGGCGTGTGTGGGCCTGGATGCCAATTCGGCAGCCACCTCACTACTAGTAGTTTCGTTCGCCATCACGGTTCTGGACAGATTCAGAAACGACACCACTATTCCCCTTCGGATGGCGCTCCTGGTCGAAGGTGACGCAGCAAGAAACCTCCAAGAGATACAGCGCCCCCGGCAAGTTTCTGAGTCACGACAGACTTCGGTCCAAAATTCGGCGGACTGAGGCATTCTGGGGATCCTTGCCTGTTTGGGAGCGCAGGGCTCGATGTACCTGCAGGCACGGCGCAACCGACCTTTCGCCAGCTGTAAGCTGTCGTCTGCTAGCTGCTGCAGCCTCGCCAGGTGACTTTTGCAGTTTTTGTGCTAGCCATCCCTATGCTTCAGCTGCTGGCAATGACATTCTTCTGCGGGAAGCTGAGGAAATCGTCTGCGTCGTGCTTTGGGACTCTATTGCATCCGCATGTCTTCGCAGACCTATGGAGGCCTGCATCAGCTGCGCCCAAAGCGTCGGCAGCAGTTTCTTCGTTTATGCCGGGTCCTCGCTGTGCACCTAGCAGACCTCGGTGTATGAGAAGTTATGGAATCAGGCGAAGCCCGAACCCCAAACCCCAACATCGCAAAACCCAAAACCCGAAGCCTACTTGGAGGATCATGGGACTTAGTAAGTAAGGTTATAAGTACCTTATTTGGGTTATAAGTATAGTTACCCTAATTATAACCCCAGTTACTAAGTCCAATGATCCTTTAAGTAAACCCGAGCAAGCCCCTCAGGCTATACCTTGCGAGCTTGGGCTGCTTATGACGTCTTCCTCATCGCCTTCCTTGCCGCAGTTCTGGGCGGCGACAGGCTGCTGTTTGAAGTAGCCCTTGTAACGCCTTAGTAGTTAAAGTAGGGTTCCCTTAAAAGGGTTCCTTAAAGGGGTCTATAAGGGATCTGTTTCTTATTGACGGCGGGTCTCGGGTATAACCCCGATAGTAACCTCCTTATAGTGATCCTGATGGTGGCCCTTTGTGGCCCTTATAGCCCTAAGCCCTGAAGCCTAAAGCCCGAAGCCCTAAACCCTAAGCCCTTATAACCCTAAACCCTATGCCTTGTAACCCTAAGAGCCTCCTGGGTGTCAGGTATGGCATCGGCCAGTTTATCGAGTCGCTCCCTCAGACTTTCAGCCTCAGCAGCATGAGGATGGTCTCAAGTTCTGCGTTGGTTTTCGTTTTTACATGAACTATGTAATAGACCCAAGATGTGTTGAAGTCTTTATACATCTATTGTATGAAAATATGATATGATATGGTTCATATCATATCATATTTTCATACTCAACACATCTTGGGTCTCTTTGGCACTCTTTCGGAGGTTGATCGTTTACAAGCAAAACCTTGCGCCCACGTGCCGTGGCCTGCGGGACGTCGGTGTCGAGTGCCTTGCTCCCAGCTGACAGCTGCAATCGTCACTTGAGCATCAGTGAGTGGGTGGTTGTCAAAAGTATTGTCCCTTCTTGGATCCTTATTATAATACGGCACCTAATATTTAGGGTATCCAAAAAGGGACCATAATTTTGACAACCACCAGAGTGTCCAGGCCTACATATACACCTTGGCTTCTTGCCTGGCACAATTATCATCGTTGCTGCCGCCAGCCTCTCAGCCTAGCTGGATTCCACGCACTCTCCTCCAGCTATAGATGTCCTCGATGTCCGGCTGCAGTCTTTAAGATTATTATTATTATTATTACTATTGTTATTATTGTTACTATTATTACTATTATTATTACTATTACTATTATTACTATTACTATTATTACTAAGGTTGCACTCTCCTATGTTGTGAGCTTGCTGGTGGCGTGTGAGCCTCAGAGAGTTTGGCACTCGCAAGAAGGCGTCAGTTGCAAGCAAAAATCAGGAGAGAGACGAGTCCCGGATGAAGATCTTGCCGCACCGTCTGGGAACACAAAGCTGCCAGGCAAAAAGCGAACAGATCCGGGCTAAGGCTATGTTCGACACGTCCGCATCAGCTAGAGGCCTGCAATCTCGAGGCTCCTTGTCGCAGCAATCGGGCCAATGATAAATCTGAGTTACAACCCATGTTCTGCGATCGCTCCGCTGGATTTGCTCGAAGCTTCATCGCGTCTGAACCTGCAGAGAGTTGATGCAGCGTCGAGAGGAGACGTGGGCTCTGTAAGCCATTGTCGCTCAGTGAGCCAGGTCAGGGATGAGCCACAGTTCAGTTTTATGCAGTCCTTACGCAGTTCGGATTCGACTGCATCTGGCACTTGTCTTCTTCGACTGCCGGTTTAGAAGTGTGCTGTTTGTCAAATTCTTCTACTCAGAAGCCATGGCTGCGACTCCCCTCTTTTGGGTTCTCCTCGCCGTTCTTCCATCGGTGTTCGGGATGCGTGTGGAGCAGGACGCAGGCGGCAGAGGGAGCTCGCCGACTTGGAGCAGTACTTCCGCCGAGGAGCTCCAGCAGATACTTCTGGAAGAGCTGAGCCCCCCCGGAGCAACTGCTGTGCCCCCGGAATGCACCAGGCACAGAGACGCCCCTGAGCTGGAGACACCCCTGGGAGCAGTCCGGGATGCAGAGTCCTTAAAGGAGTTGATCGGACGAGTCCGCGGGACCTGGGTTGAGAGATCCTCGGAGGATCATGGGACTTAGCAAGTAAGATTTATAAGTACCTTAATTGGGTTTAGAAGTATAGTTACGTTAAGTTTTACCCTAGTTACGAGGGGGTACGCTAATTGTAACCCTAGTTACCAAGCCCCGTGATCCTTTCAGGAGGCGCAACTGGCTGCTTCCAGCAACTCGGAAAGATGATCTCCAACTTGACAACCACCTGCGAAGAGCGGAAGCCCCAAGAGGACTACATGGACTACATCTTCCAGTACTACACGCCGCCGCTCTCAAAGAAAACCTGCACGGACAGCGTGGACGACATCTTTGTTCACGGCAGTGCCTTGGTGCAGGCCATGCAATACCCGAAGGACAGCGTAGCATCGCTGAAGCTGGACCGAGACACGGCGGCCATGGTCCAATCGCTGTACTTCCTGCGAGCCTGGCTGACTCCGCTTGCTCGAACTCATAACTCTGCGCTTCTTTGGGCAGGTTTCTGGGACGCCGACCCAAGGAAACGTACCACCATGAAGGCACTGCACGAGTTTGCCACGGCCACCGACCACTCGACCGTGCATCCAGACAGCTGGCTGGGGCAGGCGAGATGCGATGTGTGGTGCGCACCAGCACTTGGAGCATCATGGGACTTCGTAGGTAAGGTTATAAGTACCTTAATTGCGGTTATAAGTATAGTTACCCTAATTATAACCCTAGTTTCAAAGTCCCATGATCCTTTAAGCAGGGATGAATGTGTGTGACGTTTTAGTTTATGCTTTGCAAAGATCGAGAGAACGTCAGGTGATTGACAGCAGCGACGATCTGGTTGACTGCTACAAAGACGAGACGCTCCGGCTGCTGCTGAACATGTGGGACATGGTGAGCATGAGCTTCGTGCTCGGCATGATGGAAGGGGGACAAGGTACTTGGAGGATCATGGGACTTAGTAAATAAGGTTATAAGTACCTTAATTGGGGTTATAAGTATAGTTACCCTAATCATAACCCTAGTCAGTAAGTCCCATGATCCTTTAGGTACCGTCGTCGCGCTGGTGAATAAAGGCATGGAGGGCGAGCGGCCGCTTCAAAAGGCCGTCCTCTACGAACATGAGATTCCCACGCTGGGAGTGGCTGCCTATGGACTTGGGTACTGGTCACCCCAGGCTGGGTTCTTGTTAAGGAACTTAGTTAAATCACATAGTAGAAATCTGAACCTTTATAGATCCCTTACAGGAGCCTTAAATTATGGTAACCTAAAGTAAAACCCCTAAACCCCTAAACCCTAAACCCCAAATCCTAAATCCCCTAAGCCCTAAACCCTAAACCCCAAATCCCAAGTCCCTCAAACCCTAAACCCCTCAACCCTAAACCCTAAACCCCAAATCCCTTGAAGCCTAAACCCCTAAACCCCTAAACCCTAAACCCCAAATCCCTTAAACAATAATCCCCGCAGGTCCTGGTCATCGACTTGCAGGGGACCTGCTCGCGGACCAGCCCAGCGCTCCAGCGCCAGCTCCTGGGCTCTTCTTAAGGACTTTACATGTAAGGTACCAGAATAGGGATCTATAAGGGTTCCTTTAGGGGATTTAGGGTTTGGGGCTAAGGGATTTAATCTAAGTTACCATAATAGGCATCTATATCAAATATTATGGTTTCCTTGTTTTGGTAATTTAAATCAAATTCCTCTAAACCCTAAACCCTAAACCCTGAACCCTAAACACTCAAAAAAACCACCCAGGCTCTCCTCGCGCCTGGGCGCGTGGGCGAGATCCAAGCAGAAGAAGTGCTGGCGATTCTGGGATACCATAATTTGGATGTACAAGCGTTCCTTTAAGGGACCTAGAAGGGTTTCTTGAAGGTTTCGGGGATGTACGGTTAAGTTAGCATAGTAAGGAAGCCATACTATTTGCTCTAGATCCCTATTATGGTAACTTAAACTAAAGTCCTCAACAAGAACCCAGGATTGCAAGACTTCGTGCGGAGATCACGGCTGCAGTGGCGATGCCTCGACTGTGGCGCTGCAAGCTGCAGCTTGGACGCTGCCTTGGCCAAGCAAGTGAGACAGCTGGTCGAGGCCTTGAGGGGGTTTGGGAGTTTCTCGAAGACTAGGGGTACCAAATTTGGGGGTCCTTCTAGTAAGGATCCTACGATGTAGGGTACTGTATTCGGGTCCCCTATTTTCGGAAACCCCCGTTAGGGGCTGTGTAAGTCGCTCATGTTCCCTGTAGTTGTCAGCTATCAGGAGAAGCAGCCGAAAGACGAGAAGGGCCACGCGCTCTTGCTGGCAGTGAGAAACACAAGTCAAAGCGAGGTGCGGTTGCGGGTCGGTTGTGCCTGAGAATGCTGCGAGAAGTCCTCAGTCGGCAGTTGCCTGATAAGATAATTAGCCAAACCTATCGTATGACGGCAATTGTTAGCAATGCGACATGTCAGCTGGTTTCGTGTGGTGCCCTGAGGCGGACAGAGAATTGGGGAATGAGCGCACAGAAGCAGACCGCATGTTGATGGAGTTGCTGTCGAGTGTACAACGGATCAAAGGCTTCGAGGCTGCTGTTGAAAAGGTGGGGACAGACTTCAAGCGCATGATCTCGGAGAGAAGCAAGATCCCTCACCGCCGCCACAGCCAGGTCTCGGTGACTCAGGTTCAGGGTCTGCTCGATGGGAAGGCTGATCCCAACATGGCAGACCGACGCGGCTCCACAGTCCTGGACGAAGCTGTCGAGAACGAGAACGTGGAGGTGGCGGCACTGCTCCTGCAGCAGCGAGCAGACCTCAATGTGCGGGATGAGAGTGGCAAAACACCCCTCCACACGGCTGCAAGTAAAGGTGTCTCTCCGATAGCGACGCTGCTCCTTGAGCACAGGGCAGATGTGAATCCCTACGATGACGGAGGTCAGACGCCCCTGGCGACAGCTGCCTACTTTGCTCGCTCGGAGGTGGCAGAGTTGCTATTAGAGCACAGGGCCGAAGTGAATCGATGCGATGCGAACGGCAACACGCCCCTCCATCAGATTGCCAGGAAACTGGGTTGATGTTAAGAATAAGAAGTTCAAAGTTAGCATACTAAGGCAATCGTATTGTTTACTATAGACCCCTATTATGGTATCTTAATTAGATCCCTATTATGGTAACGGTAATTCACATAAATCTCTAGTACGGTGGTTTGTTATAGATCCCTATTATGGTAGTTTACATAGATCCCTACTATGGTAGCTTGATTAGATCCTTATTATGGTAACTTACTTCAATTCCTATTCTTATGGTAATTGACGTAAGTTCCGATTCTTATGGAAATTTACTTAACTTCCTTTTCAAAAGAGCCCAGGAAAGGTGACTCTGGGATGGCAACTCTGCTCCTTGATCACGGAGCAGAGGCGAGTCTCCATGACAGGAACGGTGCCACCCCGCTCGAGTTGGCTGTTGTGCAGGACTGTCTGGTGAATAGTAGGGAATGGGGCAATGGATCCCTACAGTAGTCCCGTATGATCTCCAATAGTAGTCTCCATAATCCCATCCCCCCCTTCCCTACTAAGACCCAGACAGAGGATCATTCGGAGCTGGTCGCGCTGCTCCTTGAGCACAAGGCAAAGGTGAATGAAAAGAATCAAGAAGGCCGAACGCCCTTGCACCTCGCTGCCGTGCACGGTCGCTCGGAAGCGACGGCGCTACTCCTCAATCACTCGGCTTGGGTCAATCCCCGAGATGAGAATGAGTGGACTCCTCTCCACTTTGCTGCGCAACAAGGTCATTTGCAAGTGGCCGAGCTGCTGATCGACCACAAGGCTGAGGTGGGAGTTTCCGAAAGTTAGGGGTACCTTATTTTGGGATCCATACAATAAGGATCCTAGTAGTTAAGGTACTATATTGGGGTCCCCTATTTTCGGAAACCCCCTAAGCCCTTGTTGTGCCAAACCGCTGTGGTTAGCCCATCGCTGTGCCTGCAGACAGGCCAGTGATGGCTAACTGGAGTTAATTCGTAATGGGCATCCATTTAGTCGCCAAGTCTTTCGCTTCGTGACAATCCGAAATGACCGATTGCATAAACCCTAAACCCTACCAGGTGAGTCTCCATGACAAGTCCTATGGCATGGTCACGCCCCTCACCTTGGCGAAAGGCTCGGTGAGGGAACTGCTTCTGCAGCACGGAGCGCAATGAGCGCGCCTTTGAAGCTCCGTCTTCCAGAGAGATCGTTTGAAAACAAGTTGGAACACAGCTGCAGGGTTTGTACCGCGGTTATTGGTTCGGTTCGGGGCGATTCGTGTGGATTCGGTTCGGTTTCGCTGTCCTGCATTAGCCGATGCCGCATTGGGGTAAGTTGCAACGCAGATACTTCACTTGCGGTGGATTTGCATCAATGCCCCTTGCTACTATGATTTACCGAGATGCAGCCGTGGGGGTTGAAAAAGCAATATCCCCTTGCTACACAGGCGCTGACTATGTGGGTGGTTGTCAAAAGTATGGCCTTTTTTTGGGAACCCCAAATACTAGGTGCCGTATATTATATTAGGGACCCAAAAAAGGGACCCTAATTTTGACAACCACTCATGTAGCAGCTAGAGGCTCGCAATCTCGGATTTCCTTGTCGCAACAATCGGATTTTCATGGCTCTAGATGACAGCCCCTGCCCGGTGATTTGATTTTCTGTGATCGCTCCGCCGGGAGTGCCCTCGAAGCTTCGTTGCGTCTAAACCTACAGAGAGTTGATGCGGTGCCCAGCATTTAGGGTCTACTAGTCACTAGGAACTAGTACAGCAGTGTTGTTGCCCCGACATTGTAGAAGAACTAAGGCAGAATCTGAGAAGTGCGCTCGCAAGCAGAACAGCCAATGAGCGTGCCCATGAAGTTCAAGCTTTTCAGAATTCTCCGCCGTCAATGGTTCAGTTCATGCAAACGTAACAAATCTGTGTTTGCTTTCGCCTCGGTTCCACTGTTGGGTCCAGCAGCGGTTCGCTTTCCCCATTTTCCTCTGAAAGCTAATGCCGCGATGCATGTTTTTTACTTGCGCTGATACGCCTTGCTTGTGCGATTTATCGAGACGCAGCTTTTTCGCTCTCAGCATGCAACCGTCATTGTCCTTATTCACACCACGTGCAGAGTGAAAGGAAGGACAAGGGCAGCGACCAGCATCCCTTGCAGAACCAGTACAATGCTAGAATACTAATTAGTTTAGGGCATATTATCATACGTAGACGGATAGATAGATAGGCTCTCTCTCTCTCCCTCTATATATATATATATGTATGTATACACACACACACTTTATCAAAGTGACAGGAGACACCTCATTCTCGGGATAAGGCCCAGCCCGAGTGCAAAGCGAGCGCCATGAAAAAGCCGAAAGCCAGCAAGGCAAGTCGGGAACTGGCTGTTGCCCAGCTACCATGCATGAATTGAACTTCAGGTGGCAAGCACAAAGAAGCTGGAGAAGGCAGGAACCCTCAACTCCGAAGCGCAAAACTCCAAACCCGTCACCCCTACAAGCCGCAAAACCCCGTAATATACCCTCAACTCCTAAACCCCAAACCCTAAACCCGTGCAGTAACCCCTACAACCCCAAAATTCTGTAATATCGTACCTTTGCGGACCATGCGTGGGAGCAGCTAAGGACCCACAACCCTGAACCCGACAAACCCTAAACCCCTGAACCCTAAGCCCCAAAACCCTAAGCCCTTACAAACCCTAAACCCCTAAACCCCTGCAAACCCCTAAACCCCTAGAGCCCTACAAACCCCTAAACCCCTAAGCCCTAAACCCCTACAAACCCGTACAAACCCCTAAACCCCTAGAAACCCGTTTAAGCAAGGCCGGGCTGCTCGCAGGGAAGGTCAAGGATCAC
The DNA here is from genome assembly GCA_905221615.1 of Symbiodinium sp. CCMP2592. Lineage (NCBI taxonomy): Eukaryota > Dinophyceae > Suessiales > Symbiodiniaceae > Symbiodinium > Symbiodinium sp. CCMP2592. The sequence continues at coordinate 100,509 of CAJNDT010000102.1, read as the reverse complement.
TTGCCGCAGGCCAGGGACCCCCCCGCACTCTGGTCGCCAGCAGGGGAGAAGACTTCTCATTCTCTGTGATACTATCGATCATAAGCACAAAAATAGCAATGATAGGGAACTAGTTATATACCATGATAATCATAGTCTTATGATTAACATAGTCATTTATAAGACTTTACTGTACTCTACAGCACGACTAAGCGATCTGAGCGTCATGTGGTGCCCGGCGAGGCTTTCGACGTGTCACGTCTGGGCAAGGCGGCACTGCATCTCTGGCTGAGCCCCAAAAGCGTAGGCTTCCCTAAACCCTTATATTTAGGGGTGCTATAAAGGTTTAGGGTTTAGGGTTCCCTAAACTCTTATATTGTGAACCCCAGAAAGTTGGAACATGAGTTTAGGATGATTAGTGCTAGGATTCTCTCTAGTTTACCTTAAGGGAATGAGGATAATGATGTTCCAACTTTCTGGCTTCTACTGTAGGCTAGTTAGTTACTAAGTCCCATGATCCTTTAAGCAGTGAAGAGTCAGTGGATGCATTGGGCCAGGTCGCTGAGGAGGATGACGAGGATGGTCCTCCTGAGGAGGCAAAGATGACAGGATTTGCGGATGTGAGGATGTGAAGTGTCAGTATCAGCCGTCCCGTCTAGCATAGTATCGCATGGCGTAGTAAGTAGTATCAGCATCGCATGGCCTGCAAAAAAAGGGGCCAAAATAATTACCAATGCCGGACCATTTGGGGGTTCCTTATTCTACTTATTAAGGCCCCTATATTATAGAACCCTAGTATAGATCCCCTATAGACCCCCTTTAAAGGTCCCCTTAAAAGGAGCCCGATTCTAATGAACTGGGCCCCTATATGATGCATAGCATGGCATCATCTGTCAACTTGGCCCTCGCCAAAGGTCACCACCGGCCTGGGCACAAATCCAGTGCAGGAGGATCCAGAGATCGAGGTGAAGTAGGGCTTATATTACCATTTTGGTGAGTGTAGATAGGGCTCCTGTTGAATTTTGGTGAGTGTAGTATTGGGTTTTATTATGGGGATACTAGTAATATAAACCATACTCTAGGTCACTTCTGACGCTTTAGGATTACTTGGAGGATCATGAGACTTAGGTAGAGGTACCTTAATTGGGGTTATAAGTAGTTGTAAGTATAGTTACCCAGTTACTACATCCCATGATCCTTTCAGTACAAGGCATGAGGGATAGGGATTTAGGCCTTTCGGGTTTAGGGTCAGCTTTTGTCGTGTTTGGTGGCTTCGGTCATAATGACCGACGCCAATGACATTGAAGCTGTGCAGGAGACTGCGGCAGATGCCCTGTCCAGCAAGGACAGTTGCCCGGGCTGCATGCGGACATGTTCACGTGGGCGGCTGCGCTGTTTGTTGGACTCAGCTTGGCAGGAAAGCGTTGCTGTTGGCAAAGCCCGAAGGCGTAAGAAGCAAGGCCAGGATTCTCGTTTTTGCAGCTGCACTGCGTGCTGGCCTGGTGCTTTTGCCGGAGGTGATGGCAGCAAGCAAGTGAAATACTTGTGGCAAGATCCTGAAAACCAGGCCTGCTTTCAAAGGGCTGCTGCGCACAGTTTGCGCAGACAAGTGTAGGCAGCTGGAGATTGTATGCAGCTAAGGCAGATGTCAGAAAGCCCGGAAGTCTTTGCAAATTGGAAGTGACTGGCAGACAGTTGGTAGTACGTGGAAGAAGCTGATAATATTTGACAGTATCTAGAGGAGCAGCCATATATTGGTTCTTGGTAATCCCTGACAATGCAGATTAGTTCTTGGTGCTTTCTCCTAAAAACTCATGGAGATCTCTGATGATATATAGCAGTTTAGCACAATCTGGCGGGATATGCTGGTATATGGTAGTGCCCGGCAATATCTGAAATGGCGTGGTAATATGTAGTTGTATTTGGTACTTTAGGATAGTTCTTGGGAGTACGTTGTAGTATGCGGCGGCTTCCCGTAGGATGTGGCGGTGTAGAAAACATCGTCTGGCATAGCTTTGAGTCTTAAGCGATAGTAAATAGTGTCACATGAGAAGATGTTGGTGTGGCTTATGAATATCATGTTAAAGACCCTGTTACAGTTACATCCAGTCATGTGATGTATTTAATTATACTGTCGTTCCAGGAGCTTCTTCAAGCTTTGAAGATCGAAGACCAAGAGAAGCGAAAGAGACATGCTGGTGCGACCCAGTGCCTTGGTGACGATGTAGCACACAGACCCAGTAGCAAGCTGGCAGCTGGCAAGTAATAAAGGGGTCTAAATAATTACCTATAATTATAGTATTTCGGGGGCTCCTTACTGGGCGTGAAGGATGGAGAAACATGGTGTCACTCTGCAAAGCGACGCTGCTCAGGCAGGATCTTCTTGTTGCTGGCTTTGCAGACGCGGATGACGACTGACATACCGCAAGTTGGCACGGGTCAGGCCCATGATCGCGTCGGACATGCAGCAGACTTCTTGCAGAAGGACAGCTTGTAGTATGACAGGCTTAGGAATGTGTTCCGATTGAGCTTGGGTAGTTCTTCCACAGCTGCTACATTTTGCGCTGACGTGGAGGAGCTGTTTGGCAACCGAAAGCGTGCACCTGGCTTGTGCACGGTTGTGCAGGTGCTTATTCTGAGTGCTCGCTTCGGTGTTCTGAACAGGCAAGCGGAATGTGGCAGATCGCTACGACCGCAACGTGCTCGCTGGATGCAGCCACTGTCCTAGCTGCTTTATGGAAAGACTTGGAGTTTCAGGGGAATGAGCGGGGGTGCCTATTATTTTTGCGGCCAGAATGGTTTTGCTTTTGCGGCCCATGGCGTTTTTCTGGTTTAGTCGTAGTCGCAGTAGTAGTAGCAGTAGCAGTAGCAGCAACAGCGGCAGTGGCAGCGGCCGTGGCCCGTAACAGTAACAGTAGTAGTACTAGTAACGGTAGCAGTGACAGTAACCGCAACAGTCACAGTAACAGCAGCAGTAGCAGTAACAGCAACAGCACCAGTAACAGTAGCTGCAGTAGTAATGATAGTAGT
>CAJNDT010000102.1:0-95000 GCA_905221615.1 Symbiodinium sp. CCMP2592 | reverse complement strand
TTAGAACACGGCGCAACTGCCGCTCGAGAGGTGCACGTCGCATCCTGCAGAAAAACGGTGTTTCATGTGCAGCGTAGAGTTGAGTCGATCAGCGGCGTTCCATCCGCTCAATCACCATGGGCTTATCCTTTTCTGGAGAACCGAGCTGCCTTTTCAACGGACAAAACCGATAAGCCGAGACAGCTCAGACAGCTTGTTTTTGGGAGTAGTGGCCCTTTGCCGTCGGCACACTTCCCGGAGCGGCGCATCGGTGTGTTGTCTTTCTAGGTATGCTTGTCGATGCTTGTTAATGGTCTTTTGCAGATCCACAGACGTTCTCAACGAGTCAGCGAGTTGCGGTACTCGTGAATGCACCCCGGAACATCTAGCCCCAGGTCCGCATCCCAATTTAGCCTGATGTGTGTGCACATGAGAGCAGCTTTATGCCTCGGAAGGAAGCGGACAAAGTGAAAGCAGTGGCTGGTCGCGATGGATGTGCCTTTAGGGTTCTCCGCATAATACATCTCCAAGGGATCATGTACCACTGTCATTAGTATTGTTATCATGATTGTTGTGATTTGACAAACCCAAAAAAACCCAAGACACAGCTCTGCTTGCGACGGCCTTGGCAAAATGCTCAGTCACCGTCAGGGTTTCATCATAGGGACCCTTAGGGGAGGGGGGGTGGGGATAGGACTTCCTTAGATAGGCCTTATTAATTCCACCCCTGAGGGTCCTTATGGTTTCGCGGGATCTACGCAGACCTCGCGCGCGAAGCATGAGATTCTACAGTAGAAGTAGGGTAGGACAGATGCGTAAGATGCTTGTTGTACTTGTCATGTTGTTACGTTGCATGGCCAGTCAGTGCAGCAGGAGCTGAATTGCCGAACTCGATACTGGTTTGGTTCATAGTGCCTTACTGCGGTCTGCTCAGTCTACTTGTGTTGTGTAGTTGTGCGCCACTGTTCCTGTCGTGCATCCGACCGACCACAAGCGCTTTTCTACACCCTGACTTGTCAGCTCATGCGATATGTCTTGAAGGAGCCGCACGTCTCTTTGCATGATTTCTCACTTGATCATCCGGTAGTGCTACGGGGTTGAGGATTTGGAACCGCCGCGATCTTTTTGAGCTTTGTGGCGTGTTAAGTGCAGAGCAACGACAGCTGACCGATACCTCCAATACTTCAAGCCAGTTTCTGCTGTGGTCGCAGCTCCCATGACGTCAGATCACCACAAGGAATCACAGAGTTCAGAGATTCAGCTTCGCATTGAACAGGGGTTTGCAGGAGTGCTTGGCTTCAGGCTCTCAGACACTGTGCCTACACCGTGCTTGTGATCTTCAATTCTCTCTCCCTCTCTCTCTTCTACCTCCCTCGATCGCTTGCTTCGCTCGCTCGCTCGCGCTCTCTGGCTCTCTGGCTCTCTGGCTCTCTCTCTCTCTCTCTCTCTGCCTTTCTCTCTGTGTATCTCTCTCTCTCTCCCTCTCTCTCTCTCTCTCTCTCTCTCTCCCTTTCTGTCTCTTTCTTTCTTTCTCTCCTCTTTCTCTCCCCCTCTCTCCCTCTCTCTCTCCCTCTCTCTCTCTCTCTCTCTCTCTCTCTCTCTCTTCCTCTCTCTCTCCCTCCCTCCCTTTCTCTCTCTTTCTTTCTTTCTTTCTTTCTCTTCTCTTTCTCTCTCCCCAACTCTCTCTCGCGCTTTCTCTCTCTCTCTCTCTCTCTCTCTCTCTCGCTCTCTCTCTCTCTCTCTGAATCTGTCTCTCGCTCCATCGATCCACACGCGTACATGCATGCATGCATGCATGCATACACACATACACGTCATACTGAATCTGTGCCCGAAACAGTGAAACAGTGAAGCATGTCTGTGTGTATGTAGGCAGGTAGGTATGTATGCATGTACACATAGGCATACACACATGAAGGCATGCATATCTGCGCAATATTATGTATATATGTACATACATATTGTACACACACACACACACATCTTGACTAACTCTATGTATAGACATCTACATATATCCTGCAGCAGCTGGCCGGTGTCCACTAGGGTCACACGGCGTCTTCACAAGCCCTTTGCGACAAGCGTGGCTCAAGTCAGAGCCGCAGACCGCAGTCGTTCGGTTCGGCGCGGCTGTGCGGGGCTGTGCGCTGCCCAGATTGTTTGGGGCCTTTGGGGTTTAGGGTTAGGCTCCAGAGCTTGCAATCTGGCAATTCAACTGTCCCGTGTGAGGTCAGCATGTCCTCCTTTACAGCCGTGGCAGGTTGGCTGCTAAGAGCGCATGCTGAAAGCGGATGCAGTAGACGTGGGAAGTTTGCCAGGGGAGGGTGGCACAAGTGTCGCGGGTGGCGGCCCGGACGTGCAGGCCTTGGGCGAGTTTTTGACATCAAGTATACAGCCTCTGAATGTGTTGTTGTCTCTCTGTCTCTGCGTGTGTGCGTGAGCAGCACGATCATTTGCGCCAGGCGGAGATAGTACAAACAATCGAGGCTCAGGCAGAGAGCCATTGCCCAGCCGTGCATTGGGGTACTGGGCAGGCTACGTTGAATGTGTTTCTCGTAGCATTGGGACACGGCTTCACTGCGCTCACATGCCCGTTGCGCAGCATTGGCCAAGGCTTGTGACAAGAGCTGATGATCGAACCATGCAGGTGTCCAAACTTCTAGGAAGCCAGAAGAAGACTTATGCGTCAGCCCGAGGCAAGCGCCCTGAAGCTGTGCACAATACCACACCACCCATCACCCTTAGGCGTGCTTATAGTTCAGGCATGATCCATCCTGGATCCTAATATGCTTGTATCTATTCTTAAGAGTGTCGTATTAGGAGCACTTATGGTAATGATCCTAATGCACACGCAACTCATAGAGAGCGTCTCATTTTGCGAGACACCCTTTTGCAGCATCTAGTAGCTTCTGTCGCTCCTCCACAGGCCCGAGACCTAAGTGGGAAACTGTGACGTGTCTGGGGGTTTCGGGAAGTTCAGGGTTTGGGGATTTTGTTTGGGGGTTTAGGGGGTTTTGTTTTGGGGTTTGGGGTTTTGTTTTGGGGTTTAGGGTTTTGTTCCGTAGCACGTATAGCAAGGATCTTACTAATCAGATTCTCTTTGTGGGGTCCCTCCCAAAGTGTTCTGAAACTCCCTGATCTATTGACTTTCTGAGGACCCGATGGGACAGTCTCCTGGAAAGATTCCAGGCCGTGTGCTTTCGAGTGCTTGCTCTTGACGCTTTCAGTTCAACGGATCATGAGACTTAGTAACTAGGGTTAGTATTCGGGTAACTATACTTATAACCCCAATTAAGGTACTTATAACCCTACTTACTAAGTCCCATGATCCTCCAAGTAGGCGATGCTGGCCATCAAAGGCATGTCACTCACGGTTTCACGAGGTGTCATCCCTAAACCCTGAACCCTACACCCTAAACCCTTTGAACCCTAAACCCTAAACCCTAAACCCTTTGAGCCCTAAACCCTAAGCCCTACACCCTAAACCCTGAACCCTACACCCTAAGCCCTACACCCTAAACCCCTAAATCCCGAAAGCTCATCCGGTGCCCCGGTATCTCGGATCTTGAGGCGTCGAGCTGGCGCCGGGCACGCCGAAGCCCAAGGGATGCAGCGAGGCCCGGGGATGGGTCGTTGTCAAAAATAGGGGTACCTTTTTGGGTATCCTAAATATTAGGTCCCTTTTAGGGTTTAGGGGTTAGGGTTGAGGGGGTTAGGGTTTAGGGGTTAGGGTGTAGGGGTTTAGGGTTTAGGGGTACCCTTGTTTGGGTATCCTAAATATTAGGTGCCGTACTATAAAAAGGACCCAAAAAGGGACCATAATTTTGACAACCACCCGGATAGGAACCCTAAACCCTTGGGAACCGTAGACCTAACCCCTTGAACCCCAAAGCCCTGAGCCGTAAGACTTGAACCCTGAACAGTGAACCCCCTAAACCCTGAACCCTGAACCCCGAACCCCGGTGAGGCACCCCTTGGCGGCTCTGTGAACTTCACTTTGGATGCGTTCGAGACTCAGGGGCTCCGGGTTACGCCCCCCCCACGATTCGTTGAGGGTTCCTTGAGGGAGTTTCCGAAAATGGGGGGGGGCCCCAATATAGTACCCTAAAATAGTAGGATCCTTAGTATAAGGATACCAACATAAGGTACCCCTACTTTTCGGAAACTCACTTGAAGGGCTTCTACAAGGGTTGTAGGGCTTGTAGGGTTTAGGGTTAAGGGTACTCTAAGTGGAGGGTTCCTTGTAGGGCTGCTACAATAAGGTTGTAGGGCTTTTGGGGTTTCGGGTTCCTTTAAGGGTACTCTAAGACTCTAAGGGCTCTTTCATAGGTTTAGCTTTGCAGAGGCCGGGACGAAGATCAGTGTGGCTTTACCTCGTCCTGCCCGAAGGCCACGAAGGCGCGCCGAGCGTGTTCCGTCTTGGAGTGATCGGCTGCTGGATGCTGCCAAAATCGTGCAGGTGCTTCCATTCTGGGCACTTGTGGCGAGTTTTACTTGCAGTCCCTTGCTCAGTGTTTGTGCACATCCTGTGCTGCATTGTGGTGACAATGGCGACCGCAACAAACAAATTCAGCAGGTGGTAGTCGTTTTCATAGATCTTGACGAAACTGCAACGGAGAAACCATACATCACACAGACCTCGTGTGATAGCGCGAAAATCGGATACAAACAAATTAAGCAGCCAAAAACCCTAGACAATAAACCCAGGCTCACCGATAAGTCAAGGAAGAGCTGCATGAGCGGTATGAGCAAAACGATCCCCTATAACTCCCGGAAAAAAAGACGATCACCGCCACGGCTGCCTTCGAGGCTTGACGCGCAGACGAATAGAAGTGGAGGTGCACTGCTTGTCTGCTTGGAGTCTTGCAGAGCCCTTTGGAGAGCCCCGATAGATCCGTTTTCGAGCCCCTAGAAAAAAGACCCCTCCTGCCGCGAAGGGCCCTAAAGAAGCCTTTTCCCGACCTGCTGCAGATACTTGGCACGTGCAGCTGTTGCTGCCTCCTGGCTTCGACCCGAAGGGTGTGAAGTACATGCGGGCCCTGCTGCGTTGACGCTTTGTGTCAGTGCCACGAGTTGCTCTGGTGGAGATACTAGTAGACCCGAAAGGCACCTCTAGGGCAGCATGGACCAAAGCGGCAGGGAACCGTATGTGCCACCGCAGTGTTCGGTCGGCTCATGACATTGCGTGAGGAAGGGACGAGGTAAGCAGGACAATTCTCGGATGCCAGCCCAAGCATGCCCAAGCCATGAGAGTCTGGGCTCTTGGGTTAAGTTGACGTCCAAACAGACTGAGCATCGGCTGGCATAGGACAAGCATCCAGCCCAGCGTAGCCGGTTCTTCACAGCATATCCTGGTCTAAGCAGCCGGTGAGCCATGCGGTTCGCAGGGCGCGGTGGCATGGGCAGGAGACGATGTATAAATTGCTAATCTTTGGCTTTGCTACTCCTGAGTTGCCGTCATCAAGCCAGCACCGAAGCGGCAAGTGTTTGGTGAATGGCAAAGTTTTGTGGTCTTGTCGGAAGCATTGCAGCAGGATGCAGCAGCAACCGCCGCATCAGCAGTATCTGCAACCCTGAACCCTAAACCCTAAAACCCAAAGCCCCAAAACCCCAAAACCCCAAACCCTTCCATGCTTGTCTCTGTCATTTGCTCTGCTCCAAACCCTCACGCCAACCTCTGAACCCCAAACCCCCGCCCCCCTCAAAACAACACCAGAGCCCGAGCCCTGAACCCTCAAATCCTTAAAACCCCAGAACCTTTTGTCGGAATCCTTAAAAAAGTGAGCCCTTCACTCCTGCATCCTTTGTGAGGACGTTCGGCGGTGTTGCCGTGAATGAGCTCGATGAGCTCTTGCCACCGCCCACGCCGCTGTCTCACAGGCTGGACTCTCCAACAGAAATGGGTGGTTGTCAAAATCAGGGTCCCTTTTTGGGCACCATAAATATTAGGTGCCGTATTATAATAGGTACCCAAAAGGGGACCATAATTTTTGACGACCACCCAGATCTCTTTAGGATATCCTTTGAAGGGCTGGGACCCTTTAAGGAAGCAGACTTGAAGTGTAGAGCTGAGACTTGAGGCTGGGCCGGAGAGTGGTTTCAAGTCTCCTAGACTTCCGAAACCCTATAGTGAATCCCGGGAAGTTGGGACATGGACTCAGGATGATCCGTGCTGGGATCCTCTATACCGTACCTCAAAAGGGCATAAGGATATTGATGTTCCAACTTTCTGGCTTCTACTATACAGCGATTCGGCGATTCAGTCTTGCGAAGCCCCTGAAGACCCTACACCCGAAACCATAAACCCTAAACCCTTGGGAAAGGTCCACCGGCGCGGCAGAAGGGCCCAGGTCTTTCGTCGGTGTGCGCGGCTGAGCCTTTTGCAGACACGGTAGATGTGCCCAGCATAATATGCCCCTGACGCGAAGAAACCCCGACAAACCAGGGCCCCTAAAACAAGGTACGCCTAAGATTGCAGAGCCTGAGGCATGCTCTTTCCAGAACCAGGGCAAGAATGGTGAAAATCAGGAGCGGGCGGAAAGGGCACAGTGATGTGATTTTGCCCAAAAAAAAGCACGCGACTTGAGGACAACCGTGTGGGTTGGCCATGGGGGATGGAGTGTTCATCCTGGGTCCGGTCAGGGCGGTGGGATCTTCGCTTCTTTCCTCCGAGGACAGCTGGATTGCGGCTGAGAGTGGCAGCAAGAGCTTGCTAGCAGTCCTGGATGGCCACGGAGAACAAGGCCGGAGGGTCTGCATCTCGAGGTTATGATCTGTGATCTGATGTTCGGTCTACGATCGAAGAACTTGGCCTTTGTGTCCGTGGAATGGGCGCTCCAGGCAAGCGTGTCTCCGAGTATGCCCGGTCGCAGCTGGCCAGGAGTCTCTACGCTAGCAAGGCCGGGGCTTTCGGCTGAAGCAGGAAGGCCTCTTGTTTTAGGTTCTCGTGAAGGAGTTTGACTTCAGTTACCATAATGGGAAGCCATATCATTTACTATAGCTCATCTCTCTAGCACGGCCTAGCACACCTTGCTCCGGAGAATGTGTTGCGTAAGCGGCCACAAAGATGCATGCAGCCGTATAGGCACACACACACACACACACACACACGGGGACGCGAGACGGCGATGTATGTCTTTACATATATGCAAAATGTATACATAACATCTTACATATGCATCAGCGTAAATATACATATGAGTAGATAGGTAAGCAAATGGTAAGCAACTAAATTTGTGTGTATACATGTAATTATATAATATATGTATCTGTCTCTCTCTCTCTCTCTCTCTCTCTCTCTCTCTACGCAGTATCTGGGACGTGCTCGTCAAGCTCTGCCTCGCTCTGTCGTCACCTGGCCTTGCTTCCAGGATCTCTACACGAAGCCTGCATCGGCGCTGCAAAGTGCCTATGCAGAAACTCAGAAAGGCCGGTGGGAACGAGGAAATTGAGGGTACTTGGAGGATCATGGGACTTAGTAAGAAAGATTATAAGTAGCTTAATTGGGGTTATAAGTATGGTTACCCTAATTATAACCCTAGTTACTAAGTCCCATGGTTCTTTAAGTACAGATGATCTAGTGCAACTTGGCAGTGTGTTCGTCTTTGTCAAAAGAACCGAAGGGATCGAGCGCAGCCATGCCATCGATGCGCAGCGCTCCGGCACCACAGTCAGGGCCTCATTCTCTGCGGAGCAGGACCCTGTAATTGGCGCTGCTGTCTGTAATATACTATAGTATGCTATACTTGACTGTTGCTTGCCTGCTATATCATAGAATACTATACTATACTATACTCTTCTATGTTTTTCAGCCATAATACAGCTACTCCTACAGTGACGATACACTATTCTATTCTATAATCCACCTCGCTCGGTCGGTGAGCCTCCCGAGGCCGTGACTTGCTACCGCCACCGCGACAAACTCGTGGTGGCCAATGTTGCTTAGGGGTGCTTGGAAACAGTTTTCAAGTTTGGTCTAGGGTTTAGGGATGATCCCTAAGAAACAGCCTAACTTATAATATTTGCAAGGATACCAAGTTCAGTGAAGGTTGGCGACTCGCGGGCAGTGCTGGGACGATGCAGCTCGCGAGAGGAGATTGTGGTCATGAGCAGTCATTGGGTCAGCGTGCCTATCGAAGAGAGTACATATGTGCAAGTGTGTGAGGACGTGTGCTTCCATGCGGCTGTGTGTATTGAACATCCAATGAAGAGAGTCTAAACGCTTTTTCGACGGGAAGCCCTGCCAAGATACGGTTTGTCGTTTTTTGGCGCAGTTCGCTTTGGACTGCTCATTCTTTTTACGATTTCGCGGTACTTTGCTTTACTATCCGACATGGTCCTACACTACTACCTTTACTTATCCGAAATGCTGGCCTACGCTACACTCCACTACCCACTATGCTATTCTATGCTACGCCGCTACGCAGTGCTACGCCATGCCAAAATATACGCAACTTTACGAGACTACACTATACAGCAAAGCCCCTATACTCGGTACTTGACTATGTACTACGTACCACTCCATACTGTACTCGATATTCCAGTATCCTCTGCTATACCATTTGGGAGATTCCGAAAATAGGGGACCCTAATATAGTACCCTAAATGGTAGGATCCTTAATATAAGGACCAGAAAAAGGTAAGGTACCCCTAATCTTCGGAAACGCACATGTGTTCGCAGGGCGATGGTTCTCTGCACACCCTGCGGGCCGTTGATCTGTCGAGCGATCAGCGGCCAATGCGGGAAGACGAGCGGAGCCGGATTCTCCAGCAGGACAGGAGGGTTTAGGCCTTCAGGGTTTGTGTAGGGCTGTAGGGTTTGGGGTTCAGGGCTTTAGGGTTTGTGCATGGCTTTTGTGTAGGGCCTTACAGTGGGGTTGCAGGGTTTTGAGCTTTGGAGTTCACTTGGGGCTTATGGTGGGATTCCAGGGTTTAGGGTTCGGGGCTTTACGGTTTTGGGTTGCGCACACGGTGTTTCTACCTTGCTCTGCTGGGTGAGCAGCCTCAGTACTGATAGTCATACGACTCATGATATTGATAACAGTAGTAGTAGTAGTAGTAGTAGTAGTAGTAGTAGTAGTAGTAGTAGTAGTAGTAGTAGTAGTAGTAGTAGTAGTAGGAGTAGGAGTAGTAGTAGTAGTCTCCAACAAGCTATGTTCGCAACAGCTCAGAAAACAGGCTTTTTCCTTGGTGGTGGCAGTACAATGCCCTGAGGAAAAGTTGCTACAAACGGATGACCAATGACGAGGGCTTTTCAGAAAAACTGCTATATGGGAGTTTCCGAAAATGGGGGACCCTATAATGATTTGAGCAGAGAGGCGCCGAGAAGCTCAGGAGGCTCATAGAGGTCTCCACTTGGAGGATCATGGGACTTAATAAGTTCCTTTAAGGGCTCTCCTTAAGGGGATCTATAGGGTTCCTTGAAGGGATCTATAGGGTTTAGGGATTAGGGCCTACTTGGGAGGATCATGGGACTTAGTAAGTAAGATTATAAGTAGCTTAATTGGGGTTATAAGTATAGTTACCCTAATTATAACCCTAGTTACTAAGTCCCATGATCCTTTAAGTACCGCTTCCTAAGAGTCCTTTAGGAGTCGTGCGGAGGCCTCTCAGCCGGCCATTGCAGCATTAGGTTGTCATTCCGTCCAGCATCGTGTCACGTGGCACGGCGTTGACTCTGGTAGATCTGTCATTCGCAGGGTGGTGCAGTCCATCCAAGCGCCATGCCGATGCGACAAGGTGCCTGCAAGACTGCATATAGTGGTTCGTTGCGCCCTTTCTGTATTGACAGCGAGATACTAACATTTGGTAGACAGGCGCCACTAGCTAACTCGCTTCTTGCAAGGCTTGAGGTCGGTTGTGAGCTGAGCCGAGCGAGCCGAGTGATTGCACGCCGCAACATGAACAATCGCGCTAGCCGTTGAAGTCGTTGCATCATAGCAATAACAGCAATAGTAGTAGTAATGGTAATAGTCACAGTGACGGTAGTACTCAGACTAGCAGAAATGGTAAGAAGAAGATCAGCAAGAACAATAACAAGGATAAGACGAGGATGAATGATAATGACAACAGTACTGAAGATCATGATAATACTAATGATACTAACAATACTGAATACTAATCAATAATGAACAGTTCTAATACTACTAACAACAAAAACAACAGCAAGCATAATCACAATCATAATCTCGAACAGTAATAGAGAGTGCGTCGGAATGCGGCCGCGTGCTTTTCGAGCTTTTCCGTGAGTGTCAGGAATAGTGTAAAATCGTAAGTTCTAAACCTTTCTGCAATAGTAAGAGTAACAACGATATGAACAATACCATTGTTAAGGGCAGGTTCGTGCTTTCCTGTGCGAGGTTTCGGTCCTCCGGTGCTGGTCCGTGTTGGTCCAGAGCGAGTGTGGGACAAGATCCTTAGCAGCTGCATGAGTACACTTTAAGTTTTTTTGATAACAAGTGTCTCTTAAGGATACAGTGCTTCTCTCTCTTAGAGAGCTGAAAGGATACAGTGTTTTGGGCTTATGAACTCAGCAACTAAGGACCGGGCGTTGTGGACTTTGTGTCACCCGCTCGCTAGGACTGGGCACTCTGAGTTGATGCTGCGGGGTTACTGAGAACTTGGGGTTGACAGGAGGGGGCGTTCAGGTGTCGTCTGTGCCCTGCAAGAAGTTGTTGCGCAAAGTACCTGAACCGCAGCTTTTCAGAGCCCGGAGGTCGGCGTGCCCTTTTTGCAGATAGGTCTCGCCATGGGGCACTTGCTAGACGACGGGTCGAGATGATCTGTGATGACCTGAGCCGAGCGCTCGAAGGCTACACGCAAAACAGCTTGTGCCGAAATGACTCGAAATGCAGTGGCTGTGGTGAGGATTTTGCTTCACGGAATGCCCTGTTTCGTCACCTGCGTCAGCATGGCTGTGGTGGCGGCACCAGGCGGCGCAGCTCCCGCTGCCTCCTGCTCTACGGCTACGTTGGGACGCGGTTCCATGGCAGTCAGCTCAACTCGGTGCAGAGCGAGACGAAGTTCCCGACGGTCGAAGGATGCCTTTTACGCTGCATCGAGGCCGCTTTAAGAAAGCAGCCAGATGTTACGTCGGTTGCGGTGGAGGTCACTTCCCGAGCATCGCGGACGGATCGGGGTGTCCATGCTCTGTCGACGGCACTTTGCCTGAAGATCACGAAAGAACTGTGTAGCAGCTCCGACAACACGACGAATCCTGACCACAGCCCAAGCCTTCTGGAATCACTTGGATCTGAGCTGCCGCCGGAGCTTACCGCGGCGCACGTGTTCGATGTCGATGACCCACAATTCAATGCAAGATTTGCCTGCCAGAAGCGGGAGTACTGGTACTATGTTCCCTACCGCGCGCTCTTCATGCGCAAGGAGCAGGAGAAGATGAAGCTGCTGTGGTCTAACGCGGGGGCGCTCCCAGGAGAGGATGCTGTGGCATCTTGGATCTGGGTTTCAGGCTTGCCCACTGAGGCCACCGCCGAAGACCTCACCTGGACGATCAAGGAATTGTCGGCTCAGAAGGTTGCAAGCCCGGGTTCTTGTTCAGGAGTTTTATTTAAGTTACCACAAATAAAGAAACCATACAGCTTACTTAACAAGAACCCAGAAAGGTTGCAAGCTTGCTGGAGGACGTGGTCTTCTCCAGGAAGGATGGATCGGCGAAGCTGAAGTTCTCTGATTGCTCATCTGCCTTGGCCGCTTGTGCAGCACTGGACGGCTTCCCTGGTCCTCCGGACGCGCAGGGCCATCGAGCCCCATTGCTGGCGCTACCTGAGTCTCTGCTGGAAGCATGGCAATCCGTGCACAGGCGCCTCCGGTCCGCCTTGAAGAAGCTGACAGGAACTCGATCCTTCCATAACTTTAGTCCTGGCTTCGAAGACGCGAAGGCGGACCCAAGAAGTGTCCGCAGTGTCTATCGCTGTAGGGCTGGTGTGACAGCTGGCTACCGAGACTACCTTGAAGACAAGGCCTTCGCAGTGTTGCGCATTACAGGTCGTGACTTCTTGTACCATCAGATTCGAAGTATGGCTGGCCTGGTAATTGCGGTGACCAGTGGCTCACTGCCCGAGTCCTATCTAGATCTGGCCCTGAGCGATGAAACGGGCATTCAGGTGCCACTTGCTCCGGCAAGTCATTTGGTTCTGGCTGAGTGCGTCTTCCGAGATGGCCTCTTCGGCTGCCCCTTCGGTCAGGCAGTTCGTGAGGCGAAGGACAAGGCGGGTGGGAGGCGAGGATTGCCGGGGCCAGCAGCGTGTACTATGCAAAGCGGCTGCCAAGCAATTCTTCGCGAGCTGAGTTCACAGACATGTCGGGATGAGTTTGATATGTTCTCGAGAAGTCTTGCAGAAGGGGCATCCAAGCAGCCGACGGGCAAAAAGGGATGCCCGCCAGCATGTCGTGCTCCACGCCGGTGGGATTGGGAATCTACCGCTTGGCTTGCCTACTACTATCTTGGCGTGAACCGTCTTCCCCCGGTGGCTGCGGTGGCCCGGTGGAAGTAGGAGCCAAGGCAGCCAAGTTCAGAAGACAACCTCCCAAAGCAAAGCGATTATGGCTGAGATGCCGGACTTCCCTCTTACCATACTCGACTCTACTCTCCCCCGCTCTGCCCTACTACATCGTACTCTGCAGCTCTGCCACTCTACTCTACTCCACCCCACTCCTGATCCTGCTCCTGCTCTTGTCCTTATCTTCTCTACTCCTACTTTGGTCTACCATACCATACGTTAGGTACGGCCCCCATACAGTAACAGTCTATTATAGGCATAGGGCTACTATTAAGGTCCTACTAAATCTTTATTATGAATATTATTCAACTATTATTGAGTGGGGGCCGTACCCAAACCATACGCTGTGCAGGAGATCTGTCGATGCATCCTTTCGTGATTGCCGAGCCAGAGGCCGGGACTCGGAGCTGTAGTTGACGGACCCAAAAAGGCACTTAAGCATAAGCATTTACCGGGATATCCGTACCTTATTGGGCTTCATTTTTTGGGGGCCCTAATAGTAAGGCTCGAGCTGCGGTTGTTTGGTCAGGGGTTTTGGGTTTCGGGTTTAGGCTTGGAGTTTTGTGGTTCATTTAGGCCTAGGTTACTGTTACTATCAGGGGTTGTGTAGGGATGACAGTGTGCAAGGTCTCCGAGAGGATGTTGTCCTCCAAAGACAAGGTCCTCATTCTCGGTAGTGATGGCGTTTGGGATCGGCTGAACTCACAGGAGGCACGGCTCTGCACTGTCATTTGCGCTCCAGGCTTCTGAAGCTTTGTGTTTCGGCCCTTTAAACCCTAAACCTGTAAACCCCAACCCTGAAAGGCCGTGGACATCGCCGCGCGACACACAGATCCCAACGCCGCCGCGCGCGAGATCGCCAGCATCGCGAGGCAGCGCTGGCACGCGGAGACGCAAGGCCGGCTAGATGGAGTAGGAGAAGAGCAGGGAACACCAAGGTTTGGAGTTTCTGACTTGTGAATGTAATACCTATCATGTAGTTGAATGTGATATGGTAGACTACAATATAGTATACTCTACTGCAGTATCACATAATATATACTATGATCTAACTTGCTTCAAAGCCGTTTTCGAGGCCAGCTTTCAGATGACATCACGGCGGAGCCCTGGCTTCAATGGTGTTTCTTTGCTGAAGCAACCTGGGCTTTCCATGGTAGCGAGGAGAGATCCAAGAAGCAGAAGCCTTTAAGGGGTGTCCCCCCCCCAAAGGAAGGTACTTGTTAGTGCTTGCAGTATGGAGCCCCACCTTTGGGGGTTTAGGGGCCTAGAGTTTTGGGGCCTAGGGTTGAGGGGCCGAGGGTTTTACCTAAAGGAGCATGGGACTTGGTAACTAGGGCTATAATTAGGGGTAACTATACTTCTAGCTACTTACTTGTAACCTTACTTACTAAGTCCCAGGATCCTCCAAGTAGGCCCTAATCCCTAAAGGCCCTAAACCCTATAGATCCCTTTAAGGAATCTGTTGAATTCTGAGTTGTCTGCTTCATGTGCCGAGGCCTCTAGTGGATCTGTAGGTCCAAAGAGAGAGGAATGTTCCGGCATATGTCAACGAAGTCATGCTGTAAGACAGTGCATGCTAAGCATATGCAAGTCACAGCTTTACCGAACTTTGTTGTGCGGTGTAAAAGGCGTTTCTTCAATTCGATTGCCATGGTTCACGACTGTTGAGCGAAGATCACTACATGGCAGAGGGTTCAGAGTTGCGCTCCAGAGATTCAGTTCAAGAACCCGACCACCAACAGGTTATGAGTCGCCCAAGTGCTGAAGGTTTGGTGTTAGAAGGTGAGGCGGCTGGTCCCAACTATGGAGCAGTGAATGGCGTCCTACCTGAACAGGCAGGCCAGCGGAGAAGTGCATCTTCTGTGTTGCCGCTAGGAAGAAGGCGGACAGTTGAGCAAGAGCCCAGTGCTGGTTCGAGTTCGGTGCAAGGGAACGTTTCAGCTTCGGTTTTGGGACCTTCTACGACCTCGACAGGACAGCGGCAAGAGGATGTCTCTGTAGTGAGACTCCCAACCGGATCGGTCGACGGCAGCGCTGGCGTGGAATGTACGAGTGCGCGCGTGCACGAACATACAGCACAGCAGCAGCCGCAAGCACCTCCACCGCCACCACCTTGTCAAGAACCTACACACCATGTCCCTCAACAACCCCTGCAGCAAGGTGTTCCTGTATCTCCAAGGCGAGAACGGTTACCCCCTCCGCTACAACATGCTGTACATCAACTTTCTCAACAGAGGACTGCGGTGATCCAGGCTGTGCAGTCAAGAGCACAACGGGCTCTTCAGGGTGTAAGACATGAAGATGAACCTGGTCATGAAGGGAGTGTTTTCGGGACCCCGGGAAGCTTAGCGGGTTCTCCTATGGTGGCACGGCCAACCAATGACGACCGAAGTGTTAGTGGATGGTCTGTCACTCGTATACGTGAAGTACTACATCGAAGGCTAGTCGAACCTGTCTTGGAGCACGTTGGAGGTGGAGATAGGGGACCCTCATCCTCACCAGCGTGGCACTCACCCACTCACGATGCAGGAGAACAACCGCTTATGGCACCGGAGACCAGGAGGGCTATGGCAGCATGGACGTCGCAGCCAACGGCGATTACGACACCGATACCGGCGCCTCCGCCTTTGCCAAGGGATGATAGCTCAACGGCAAGCATGAACCAAGAAGTTGTAATGGAAGAAGTGCGCCGACAGGTGAAGCTTGCAATGCAGTCTCGGGACATGGAGCTACGGGAGTTGCAAGACCGGAACAATGAGCTGAGGCGAGCTTTGGACGATTCCGCCCAGTTGCTCAATGATGTTATGCAGGCTGGAGGAGGAGGGCGAGAGCGTGACCTTCGTGAGGCTCGGCAAGGACCCCTAGCTTCTATAACTGGCGGAGATCCTGCGGGAGAAGGTCAAGGTGCGAAAGCAGCCCCGCGAGCTCCTCCAGGTCTATCGGGACGTGATGGGCGGCCAGGCGGCAATCTACCTGAACAAGGACAGGCTGAACCTGGAACTTTCGGAGGTTTGGGTGGAACGTCTGGTCAGAGGGTGATCTTCTCGGATAATTTGGCAGCTGCTGGGCCTTCAAATGAAAAGGGAGTGGCGGGAGCTGGAGTTCGAGGAGGTGATCCTTTGCATGGAGCCCCAATGACAAGTGGTGATGCTGAGGCTTCGTCCTTGGATCTTTTGGTTCAAGGGATGCGGCAGCTGCAACAGATGTACCTAGAAAAGGGGAACGTGACGGGCGGTGATGCGCTCAAAGGGAGTGTTGAACTCCCACAGCTTCCTGACGTGGTTGGGGAGACGGGCATTGAGTTCAGTGATTGGCTGTACGTAGCAGAGCAGACCATTGGCTCTCTTTCAGACTCTGCGACGGCCTGGTTCAGTATGACCTTGCAATGTGCGAAGGAGGCCTACCAACGACATCAAGTGGCAACACCGTTGGATAGGCTCACGATCTCGCCGGTGATCCCCAAGGACTTGACCGAGGCTAAGTGGAGCCGCTTGGAGCGAAAGGTGATGACGATGTTGTTGCTAGCGATGCCAAAGGGAATAAAGGAGGACTGTGTCACTCACAGGGTGGCTACTGTGGCCGGGACGTTGTACCGGCTACACATCCTCTACGCGCCGGGCGGTGTGAACGAGCGCGCAGCGGTGTTGAAGCAGCTGGAGGGCACGCAAGGCAGTGACAATGTGGTTGAGGTCATCACGTCTCTGAGGAAGTGGAGAAGAACCTTGACGAGGGCCACCGAGATGAATGTGAGCCCGCCAGATGCCAGTGTGTTGCTAAAAGGGATCGAGCTGATTGTGTCCAACGCGGTGAAAAAGTACCCGGAGGTGAGCTTCCGTTTAGCCCTGGCCCGCAACGACCTACAGCTACAGAGTCGGCCTCTACCCGAGACGGTGCTCAAGTACTACGATCACGTGTTGGCAGAGCTGCAGCAGACTACCCCAGTGAGAACTTCAACAAGAGCCAACCACCAAGGTGATGATCAACCGCGCCTTCGGGCGGTTGACAGTCAAGCAGGCACTGGAGGTACGTCGCTAAGTACCCCGACTGGTTCCCCAACGAGAGCCGGAGGAAAGGGTGGACCATGTAAGTTCTTTCAGTCGGAGACCGGGTGTAGACGCGGCACTTCCTGCAAGTACCCCCACGACTTTAGCTCAAAAGAAGAGAAACGCTCAAGGTGTTGGTTTTGCGGGAGTCGACAGCATCGCCAAAATGAGTGCCCGGTGAAGGACCCCACGAAATCTGGAAGGTCACCTGTTTCGGCTTCGTCATCTACTACAAGCCCAACGGCTACGATGAAGACCGCGGTTGTCCCGGCCACACCAGTGGCACCGGAGCCTAAGGCGACAGGACCAACGGCTTCCTCAGCGAGTTCTACATTGACGGGGTCTACGGCATCCTCAGAGCAGGTGGTGCAGGCTGAGCCCATACAGGCATTCACTCCAGAGGCCCTGCAGAATCCAGAGCTTCAAACGTTCATGAAGGAAGTCAACACAATGTTGCAAAGATTTGCGAGGCTCAACACTTTGTCTTTGGTGGACGACAAGGAGTTTGCCGAAAAGGTCCGGAAGCTTGAAGGTGAGATGACTGGGGAAGGGGGCGGTGCTTGGGCATTGTTAGACTCAGGCGCCACGAACCCTTACCGTCGAGCCAAAGAAGGTGAAGAACAGCTTGCGATGCCGGTTCAAGTACAGCTTGCCGACGGCAACTCAGTGCTTCTGCGCCAAAATAAAGCAGGGACGCTCATGCCCTTCAACCAGAAGCGGGACGACGCAACCAACGGCACCGGAGCTGTAATCGTTCCGCTTGGCAGCTTGGTGCGTGAGTTAGGCTGCACGGTGTCTTGGACCAAACGCGGCTTGCAAGTGGTGCATCCGGAACACGGGGTTATCACGACACATGTTTCTGGGGCGTGTCCGTTCATTGGGGAGGCCAAGGCTTTGGAGTTGATCGGCGAGATCGAGAATCGAAAGCTAGAGCAGCTGAAGGCCGCCACTGTGGAGAACCAGTTGAAGATGTGTGGAGTGGAGACTCAGCTGAACTATGGCACTCAGCTGGCAGAGTATCGTCGCAATGGAAAACGAGAAGAAGGACTAAAGGCCCTGATGTGTGAGGACTCGGCGTTTGGCTGCTTGACAGAGGCCCAGAGGTGTGCACTGATACAGGATGTTGACTTGAGCGACAAGGCTGGGTATAGATATTTGAAGGCGCTGCCGGTGAAGAGGGCAATGAGGAAGCGTCTGATGTCAATCCAGTGGTTAGTGCATCTGTACTCGGGCGAAGGAGGCAGTGAGGAGCTCAAGGTCCTTGAAGACAATTGCGTGACGTTGCTGGAAGTCGACCTAGGCATCAGCAGATCCTTTAACATGAAGGAGCCCAGTGCGGTTTACAAGGCGCTTCTATGGGCAGCTATGCGGGGTCAGCTGCACGGTCTGATTGGAGCTCCACCAAGGGGTGAAGGTTGCGGGGAGTTGGTTTTGAAACAGATGTTCCTGTGGAATCTATCAAGGGTGACCGCGGAGGAGCACGAAGTTTCCTGTCCTATTCTTGCAATGACGTTGCCGAGGAAGAGTGAGTTGTGGAAGTCAGCTATGTGGAAGGGTTTCCGAAGCACTATGGGACTGGCTTTGAGTTTGGGTTCACCGGACGTTGTCTTGGCTACCAACATGATCGTGAAGGACTCTGTGGAACCATGGGAGCGGACCTCGAGAACAGGGGCCATTGTGTGGACAGAAGAATTTAGAAGGGCTCTGGTTCGAGCTATTGTGCACCAAAGGTCCCGGTTTGCTCTTCGAAGAATGGAAGGACCTCTCAGCTCCATGTCCAAGGAGGAGCTGGCCAAATGGTTGGTTCATGTCAGGAACGGGCATATCCCGTACCATAAAAGGTGCCAAACCTGTGTTGCGACGAGGGCTACTGGGCACCAACACAGACGTGTGGAAGCACCATCATGCAATGTGATGTCAGTAGATGTCTGCGGGCCTTTTCGAAAGAAGGGCCAAACCCCTGACGGTTTGAACTACAAGTATATGTTGGTCGCTTCGTACACTATGCCGGTGATCAAGGGACGCAGGACTGGACCGGACGATGAAATTGTCAATGAAGATGCTGCGGGAGTTGGGGACATACCTTTAGATGATCCAGAACCCGCAGGTGATCCTCCACCAGTCAGAGGTCCAGAACCCACAGGTGATCCAGATGAGCTACCAGTCAGAGGTCCAGAACCCGCAGGTGATCCACCACCAGTCAGAGGTCCAGAACCCACAGGTGATCCAGATGAGCTACCAGTCAGAGGTCCAGAACCCGCACGTGATCCACTACCAGTCAGAGGTCCAGAACCCGCAGGTGATCCACTACCAGTCAGAGGTCCAGAACCCGCAGGTGATCCACTACCAGTCAGAGGTCCAGAACCCGCAGGAGATCCAGATGAGCTACCAAGGGAAGATCTAGATGAGTTGTTCGTTGAGGAGGAGGATGTTCCAGCAGGGCCTGCAAGGCCTGATGAGCAAGCAGATCTGGACCGTCTCAACCAAGAGTACAATGAGCTGGTTGGCGAAATCGGGGACACCATGAACTACCAGGTCTTGCGTTTTGCTGTGCCGATGGAGTCTCGAAGGTCTGCGGAAGTCAACTCGAAGATGAGACAACTTTACCTTCAGATCAGGGCAGAGGGCTTGGAGGTTGTAAGATGTCACTCAGATCGTGCTACCGAGCTGTGCAACAAGCGTCTACGTGACTGGTTCTACGAGCGGGGCGTGATCTGCACTACTGGGGAGGCGCAAACGCCTCAACAAAACGGTCGCGCCGAGGCTAGTGTGAAGTATGTGAAGTCTCATTGCAGAACCTTGCTGACAGCGGCCAAGCTCCCAGCGGAGTGCTGGCCTTTAGCTATGTCCTATGCGGTGAACAAACAGCGACATGATGCTCTGGGCAAGGCTGGCAACTTGCCGTCCTTTGAAAGCCCCGGTACACGTTCGTACCAAGGTCTACGGGAGAGCCGGACGATATGATGTCGAAAACAAGTGGCGTCAGGGCCTTTATGTAGGGCCATCGTCAGACGTGCAGCATGGACATTGTGTCAGGTTTCCCGACGGGACGTTTGTGACGAGCCTACACTTGAAGGATCAGCTTGTGGACGCAGATGGTTTGGTGGATTTGGTTCCAAGGGAAGTTGAACTACCAGTACCCGAACGGCGGTTGCGAGGCAAGCGACGACTGGCTATGTCTCAGGTTCACCCACTTTCTGTACAAGAAGAAAGGGCAGAGATCAAGGCCAAGCAGATGCTGAAGAATGGGGAGTTTGATGTTGGCTCCATCTTGGAGCTGTTTGAGCTTGTGAGGGAGATCAAGGTCACGCAAGCGAGGGGCCGAGCCGCTACAAAGGGTATCTCTTGGACTACGGGGATGTTCGTGCATGGTGGAGTTGCTGGACTCAGAGGGAATACAAAAAGGATGAAGTGGACTACGAAGTATTTGGTGGAGGCGGGGAAGAAGTTTGCTGGAGACAACCCTTTCACAGCCGTGGGAATTCTTGAAAACAAGAACATGGGTTGTCACAAGGATTCGCACAACGAGGCGGACAGCATGAATACGGTGGTCATGTTGAAGGCGCCGGAGATGGGTGGTGAGTTGTGGCTTGAAGATGAATCGCTACATCACTCAGAGGCTGATTGGAAGCGGGTGTCCAAGAAGCTGTGGAAGAAGGGTGCATGCCATGAACTAGTGGTGGGACAGCCCTATGTTTTCAATCCTCGGCGATGGCATGAAGTACAGCCTTGGGAAGGAAGCCGGGTTGTTATGGTACTCTACAATCCTCGTGCGAGCCACCTACATTATCAAGACAAGGATGACTTAGAGTACATGGGTTTTCCGTTAAAAAATGACATTGAGAACCCCAACGTGAACCACATGGCACAGAATGACATTGAGATCCCCAGCGTGAACCACATGGCTACTGAGGAGCACGGGACACAGGTCTCAGAGATTGACCCTGTCAACAATCAGCAGTGTGATGAGGGCCAGTCCGAGCTTTACTCGATACAGGCGTTGGACACAGAGGAAGCCGGTTCTCTTGATGATGCTTTGGTGGCACTGACTGAAGAACAAGACCATTTGATTCAAGATTTACAAGATCGTTCAGATAGACTTCGGTTGCTGCTTGAGGAGGAGCATGTTTTGCTAGAGGAGTGTCGTCAGGCGGGTAGGGCAGTCACAGACGAGATTGAGAATGCAACGGCCGCCATTGAAGATATGATCCAGGAGGTGACGGACAAGCAGGCGACCAAGGAGCACGAAGTGAATGAAAGGTTTCTCAAGGCCGCTGAAGTGACTGAGGAGGTCGATTATGAACAACTTCTTCGGGATCTGGATGGAGACTTGGAAGTAGTGCATACGGTGCCACTTCCACAGGTGAGAGCTGCCCTGGATCAATGGGTGGAGGCCCTTGAAAAGGAGGTCAAGCAGCTTCTTGGTGGAACACTACGTCCTATACCGCTCTCCCAAGCGAAGGCATTGGAAAAACAAGGGCTTCTTCGTTTGGTGCCGTCAAAAGGAGTTTTCACATTGAAGCCTCCCGCCGAAAAGGGGCGCAAGGTGCGCCGCAAATTCAGACTTGTACTATGCGGAAATCATGTTCAACCTGATTGTGAGTCTGGAGAGCTATACGCCGGAGGTGTTTCGGCTGACACAGTGCGTCTGTCTTTGTCATTTGCTTCCAACCGAAGATGGTCTGGAGGAACCTCAGATGTTACAGGAGCTTTTCTCCTGGCGGAGTGGCCGGAGCATTTGGCAAGATATGCAATCTACCCTCCAAGGATTTTGGTGGAGGCTGGTCTGGCGGATCCTCAGGATGCGTGGGAGGTAATCAGACCTCTGTATGGCCTAAGGGAGTCGCCTTCGATATGGGCGAAATGGCGCACAGCTCGGCTACGTGATGCTCGGATCAGCTACAAGGGCCGGGTGATTGTATTGAAGCAGTCAACAGCAGATCCTGAGCTATGGCTTGCTTATGATGAGAGCAATACCCTGAAATCCAAGGGGACGTTGCTGGCTCTGTTGATCACGTATGTGGATGACTTGCTCTACTTGGCTGAGCGCCCCCTGGTCGAGGCTATCCATGATTGGGTTCAACAAGAGTGGCCTTGCTCTCCGCTTGAATGGGCAGACAGCGTTCATGGGACTCGTTATCTTGGCATGGAAATCAAGCAGGTGCCGAGTGGAGCCTTCGAACTTTCCCAAACGGGCTACATTCGAGAACTACTACGAGGATATGGAATGGACGACGCTGTGGAAACGCAGCTGCAATGCCCAAAGGACTGGATCAACGATGATGAACCGGACGAAGTGGAGAACTTTTCAAGTTCCGAACTCAAGGCGGCCCAGAAGATTGTTGGAGAACATATGTGGCTCACCCTACGTTGTCGTCCTGATTTACAATTTCCGGTTATGCAGATGGCATCCAAGGTCAGCAAGCAGCCAAATCGAGTTCTTCAGATAGGCAAGCGCTTGCTGTGCTATCTCAAGGCCACTCAGTCCCTGAAGCTTGTGATGGGAGTGAACTGCGAGGAGACTGGCACCAGCGGCAGCAGCAGGACAACCAACCACAGCAGCATACACGGCAGCAGCAGGAACGATGTACACAACACAGACAACAGCGCATACCTTTACGCGTACTCTGA
Organism: Symbiodinium sp. CCMP2592; assembly: GCA_905221615.1. Classification (NCBI taxonomy): domain Eukaryota; class Dinophyceae; order Suessiales; family Symbiodiniaceae; genus Symbiodinium; species Symbiodinium sp. CCMP2592. The sequence continues at coordinate 72,829 of CAJNDT010000102.1, read as the reverse complement.
CGCCAGTTTTGCGCCGTTTGGTGAAAGGTCGTTTGGTGCTTGTGCTGTTATGTATCAAGGCTCGATTATTTCCTGGAAAGCTTCACGGCAGGCGTTCGTTACCCTATCGGTCATGGAAGCAGAGCTGTACGAGACTACGAATGCGGTTGTACTTCTTGAAAATGTGGGTTGCTTGCTGGATGAAATTCTGGGAGAAAGGGCTACACGTATTCTGAAGGTTGATAATGCCAGTGCCCTCGCGCTACTACAAGGCGGACCAGGCTCGTGGCGAACGCGCCATTTGAAGGTCAGAAGTGCCAAGCTGCGGGATATGGTAGAAGCTGGTGAGCTGTGCCCGGAACACGTGGCAGGAGAACTACAGGTTGCTGACTTGGCTACGAAGATGCACCCAAAGATGCGCTTATGGGAACTACTTTCCCTTTGGGGTTTTCGAGGCCTACCAAGGGAGGGTTTGAAAGCGCTGACCGCAAAGGGTGTGTATTTGTCTCTGCTGATGCTTTCAATGATGGTGCAGACCGTGAGAGCGGAAGTGACGGAGAACGAAAGAGTTCGCCTACAGTCAGTTGGCATGGATGAACTACTTGTGGTAACCATTTTGGTCTGTGTCGCGGCAGTGGCTGTGTGGGAAGCAACGAAATGGATTGTTCGTTGTATACGGGATCTATTCAGCGAGTCACCAAAACAACGACGCTTACGCAAGCTTCGTGAGGCTGCAAAGGCTGCAGCTGAGGAGGAGGTGGATCGTGCCTTCTTGACGAAGGCCAAACATGATGACGATTTGCTAGATGATCAACCGGGGTCGAGTGGAGATGTTCTACCACCACCACCTCCACCTCCAGAAGCTGTAAGGAAGGCAAAGTCTACCAAGAGAATTATCGAAAGAGCGCCATCCCCTCCACCACCAGTCGAAGCAGAGTTTGAGCTGTTTCCGGATGGAGGTTTCTACAAGACGGTGTCATCAAGGTCAAAGCTACACACCAATCCGCACTGCCATGGTTTGAGGAACTCTGGCGATGTATACGCTGTCGAGTACTGTGCGTACTGTCAGCGGAATGTTCCACTGTACACGAAACGGAGTCGATCCCTACAACCTTCACGAAGCATTTAGACAAAGAAGTGGAACCTTCGCGTGTATGTGGACTGCATGACGATTTGAGGCTGTGGAGCGGCCTCGCACAACGACCCTTGAGCTTTTGTACTTGTGATCAAAGGACGGACGTCCTCTGATCAAGGAGGAGTGTTGAATTCTGAGTTGTCTGCTTCATGTGCCGAGGCCTCTAGTGGATCTGTAGGTCCAAAGAGAGAGGAATGTTCCGGCATATGTCAACGAAGTCATGCTGTAAGACAGTGCATGCTAAGCATATGCAAGTCACAGCTTTACCGAACTTTGTTGTGCGGTGTAAAAGGCGTTTCTTCAATTCGATTGCCATGGTTCACGACTGTTGAGCGAAGATCACTACATGGCAGAGGGTTCAGAGTTGCGCTCCAGAGATTCAGTTCAAGAACCCGACCACCAACAGAATCCTATAACCCTATAGATCCCTTTAAGGAGAGCCCTTTAAGGTGGTGATGCACCTGGACCACGGAGACGCCGGGCCCCGGGCTGCGCCAACTGCACGACCCAGCTCCAAGCCTCCGCGGCTGCTCCCGGAGACGCGACCCAGGCAGAGGCAGCGCGAAAGCCGGGTGGGGTGAGTTGTGATGTGAACCCTGGTTGATAAGCCCGCCTCTTTTCTTAAGGAGCCATCCCAAAAGGACCCCTAATCATGATAGGTTTTTTTCAAAATCCCTAATTGGGGCGGGGTTTATTCTCCATGGGGTAAAGGACCATCAGATCGGGACCCCTTGTTAATGAGGGTCACATTCCTCGTGCAGGGAGGCTTCTCTTTTAACTTTTGAGGGGTTCAGGGTTTAGGTGCGGGGATCAACATTGCGATCATCTGAAAGTCTCGGACCAGCATCGAGAGGCCCCCGCTGGGTCTCTCAGAGACCGTGCCCAAGAGCTCCCTGATGTCGGGCTTGTCAATGGCAGCCGAGCGCTCAGCTTCTTTTGCCGGATTCTAGCGGATTTTTCAGCAGACTCCGAAATTGTGGGTTTAGGGGTGTTGTATACAAATGGGTGGTCATCAAGAGTATGGTCCCTCCTAGGGTACCCTAAATCATAGGTGCCGTATTATGATAGGGACCCATCAAGGAACCATAATTTCGACAACCACCCAAGTATTCCACAGTCATTATCGGAACCATACTTGGAGGATCATGGGACTTAGTAAGTAAGGTTATAAGTACCTGAATTGGGGTTATAAGTATAGTTACCCTAATTATAACCCTAGTTACTAAGTCCCATGATCCTTTAAGTAAGGGGGATGGAACCCTGTTTGATCCGAGTTCCCTGGTCCAGTTCGTCTCAGGGTCGGCTTGCTTATCGGGGGCTCTCATCGAGAATGATACGACTCGTTGTTTCTACTATAGGGGCCTCAATAGTTGCCAGTACGTTTTTTGGGGTTCCTGGTCATATTTATAGTATAGTGGATATTAGTTGTATTTCCGCCGATTCTCCGCCGGCGAACCGTGTCCTACCCATAAGAAGCACGGCCGCTCCCGAATGTTGGGTCCATGCGAAGCCCAGTGCTGTAATCGTTTCAGGAGATTCACGCGGCCGATTCCTAGCATTTTTTGCACGAAGTGGTTGCTTGGCACCTTCATGCGACTCAAGTTGCTTGAGGCACCTGCGCACGACAATTTTGCGGAGACTGCGCCGGCCAAGGCGCTGATTTGCAAATGGCATGGGTGTTGCATAGTAGATGGCATGCTGCGGTTGGTGCGCTGAAGTGGTGTACATCGGCACAGACTGAGACGTGCCCTGCTGCGCACATACTTGGCCTGTGGCAATCAGGGTTTACGGGTTGCGGTTTGTGTTCTGCGTACTTTCATTTGCGGCATGTTGTCAGAATTTGACTTATGGAGGCGCGGCACAGAAGGTTGGAGCCCCTCCGATCGCAGCGCGCGGAGAGGCTCACATCAGCGCGGGTGTTGGCAACTACACACACGCAGTCACTGGTCATGTTGTTCGGCATGTGCACATGGACTCTCTTCGTTCAACAGCAGCGACAGACTTCTGCTCTCCTCTTGTCCACTGGCCTCCATGGTTTGCAGTACCCAGAGCTTACATTGCAGACTTGGGGATGCAGTACTCTATGAAATTTCAGGCTGTTGCTTTGGGCCTTTGGAGCGCTGACATCCATCCGGACAGGCTGGGTCTCCTACACCTGCCCGCTGCCGGAATGCCAACAAGACCCAGGCGCCCAATCGGTGCCGGAGCCCAAGTGCGTAATCTGGCACATCACAAAGCTCTATTATACCATCCGCCATGGTAATATTAATGATTTTCGCAGGACAGATCGAGAAGTGTCTCACTGCGCCTTGCTCTTCCGGCATAGTTAAACCCACAAAGGCTCGCCTTTTCAGGCGCATAACTTCATCAAGCGGCTTTCCGCCGAGTCATCCGGCGAACATTCTTCATGCACATGCCGCATGTCAGACTGTGTCACGAGAATCTGCCTAAACCCTAACCCCTAAACCCCTACAGTAGGGGGAAGAGGTGGTATGGTGGTAATCCCCTCACAAGGCTCTCCAAACCACCCCTCAGCCAGATCGGCCTTTCGACTAACCTCTGGGCAGTTGGAAAAGAGGGCTCAAAAAAAAAACCTACACCCCAGGGTCTCCTGTCCGGGCCTGCACTGAGTATGTTGAGTCCAGGTTCCCTGAAGTGACCAGCAAGTCTCACATTTTCCGGCAACAAGGATGCCTGCAGTCGGTTAAGGTTCAGGGTTTACGGGTTAGGGTTGTTGGGTTCGGGTTTAGGGTGTAGGGTGCAGTGGTATCAGGAGTGACACAACTGAAGGACAGGAAAGCAGCCTCATTCGGAGCGTATCTTGGGGTGTTGAAGAATTTAGGGGTTTAGGGTTTAGGGTTCAGGGTAAGTACAAGGAGATCATCAACCGGGTGTTCTGCGACTTTAGCGAGCTGCAGCCTCAAGGGCTCTGCGCTCCAGTCATCCTCCTGTCCCCATATGGCATGATGTAATATGATGTAGTTGTGACAGCTTAGACCAGAACATATGTTAATGTAGCCGGACGGGAGCGACAAATCAGTCTATTTATTTCACTGGAGCCAAAGCAGAAAGCACTGCGCTGTAAGTGCCGAGCAAATGCTTTTGGCACGCAGCCCAGAGCTACACTCCAAGATGTCACATACACGATGCCCTAAACCCTAATCGCCTGAAGTCATAAACGTTAAAATCCTTAACCCCCCCCCCATAACCAAAGCCGCCAAAAGCCCTGAACTAAACTTCTTTGCTTCGAGTCACTTCCATAACGCTTGAAGCTCCAAGAACTGGTGTAGCGTTTGTGAATGGCGCAGACCTTGAATCAGGCTCCCCTCTGCCAGGAAGGAAATCATAACGAGCACGTAGAGGAGGGACTTCTTAGGAAGGAAGGGGACGTTAGAGCCTAAACCATAAGACCGTTCTGAGAAGGAGCTTGTACCTTGGAAGGTGTGTTTCGACGTGTATTCATGCTGCGCTACTGAAAATTTCCCTCTGCATGTTCCGATCTGCAAGCCTGTTTCTCAGGCGTTTAAGATCAAGTTGCCATGCCAACGATGCTGGTAGCTCGTAGTAAATGTAGGTCAGTAGTAGAAGCAGCGAGTCTGAGAGTTTTCTTACACCAAACACCAAGTCTGAAGGTGGTTGAGCTCGCTCAGATTCCTGCTGTAGGCCAGGCACAAGAAGCGCTCTGAAAGGAGCAGGATGGGCTGTCCAGGTGCAGTCGGCGATCAGGCAACATGCAGCTTACTACAGGGGACTCAATAGTTACAAATGCTATAGTGGGGGTTCCTTATTATGGTCATAGTACAGTATACATCAAAACCTTATACTAGGGCCCCTATTTTATTGCATCAACGGCTGACTGGATCGTCTACTGCACAGCCCAATAAGACGTCGCATGCGTGGGAACAGATTCGTGAAGCATGTTTTGATCCGGTCCAGTCCTTGCACACTTAAAGGATCATGGGACTTAGTAGCTAGGGTTATACTTAGGGTAACTATACTTATAACCCCAAATAAGGTACTTATAACCTTACTTACTAAGTCCCATGATCCTCCAAGCAATGTCATCCGACCCTGCTTCTTGTGATAGCCCCGCCCCATGGTCACCTAAATTCGCACTGCGCGGCTTTGAAAGATGTGGTTGAGTAGAGCTAGTAGCATGTAACATTGTGAATGAGTGCAAAGGCTTTTTCCAAAAACTCGGGATCCCTCATCTAAGGGTCCTTTCCCGTCGGGATCCTACGATTTAGTAGAGAGTCCCTCGTTGAAAAATCAAAGTTCAAGATCCGCAGTAAGACTGCATTGTCGTAACACACCATCGGAAGAAGAAGGAGCCAAAAATACATGAGTCGGTTTGCTGCCGATGCCGGCCCGCGGCATTGGTCGCATTGGCGCTTTGGGCATCTTTGCTTTGACTCCTGGGCAGTGCCAGGATTCCAGAGAGCAAGGGGTAAAGAGGGCAGCTTGATACAGTATAATGAATAAATAACTATATACATATATACATGCAATAGATGATCAGATGTAGATCATGTGCGAGTGCGACGATCTCTTCAGCACCGAAAATCTTGCACGTTAGCTACTTAGAAGCAACGAGTCAGGAGCATTCTTTTGCACATTCGAGCAAGGGGAAGAGGGCAGCTCTCTACCTATCTACCTATCTATATATATATATATACACACAATATGTTTAAATATATATATATATATATATATACAGTACATAATCTACAATATAAAACTAGATTTAGATAGTACGTGGAGTTCTCCGTTCCGTGCTCTTCGGTCTACTTTAGCTTGTCATCAGTGTCCGCGAAGCAGAACCTGGCCCTTGGCTTCTCGCATACCGGTTCTCTCTCTCTCTCTCTCTCTCTCTCTCTCTCTCTCTCTCTTTTATGGGAGTGTCCGAAGATGGGGGACCCTCGTATAATAATTACCCGCAAATGGATCCTTATTATCAGGAATCAGGACCCCAAAAAAGGTGCTCCTGATTTTCGGAAACTCCCTTATGATGCTACGGTATGGCTTCCGTTCTGTTGTTTGGGAAGCTGAGATCCGGTGATTAGCACCGTGGATGTTGACGGCGACCAAGCCACAATAATCTAGGGGCCTTAATAATTAATTACCTATACTATTTCGGGGTTCCATTTTATAACTGCAGTATAATAGGGCCCTAAAACCTAATTCGAATAATTAAGGCGCCTGTAGTAATCACCCGACCTGCGACCTCAGCAATGGTTTCACATCGGCAGGATGTCCAGCAAAGCGAGCGCCTGCAAGCGGTGCCGCTCCGAGAGTGTTGAACTCGATTCCTTGCTGCAGTTGTGCTTCCTGGGCTTTCGCTGTCACTGCCGTTGCTCAGTTGCTGTCCGAGCTTGATGAGCCGTGGCCTTTACGGGAGCAAGCGCTGGGCGATGCTGGAACCTACGGTGAGCTGAAAGCTGAGGGTGTAGCGGCCATGCTGGACTGCCGGGCATGGGCTTGACCCTGAGACACAGCCTCTGCTTTTCGGCCAGGAAAGGCCCTAACCCTGCGCTTCCCTCACCCTAAAACTCAAAGGGTCATGGGTCTGGTTTTTAATTGGGGTAACTATACGTATAATAACCCCAATTAAGTTAGAGTATACCTTGCCTATTTAGGCTAATAATGCCACCGCCAACCCATCAGATGATCATTCCTAGGGTCCCCCCTACACTTCACCGATATATCACTACTACTTCCCCCATTAGATGATCATTCGTAGGGTCCCCCCCACACTTCACCGATATATCACTACTACTTCCCGATTATCAACACAATTCTCGGAATAACCATTACCCCATCTATTATCTCTAAGGTGGCATTATTAGCCAAAATAGGCAAGGGGGTTCCTTGTAGAATTTGGTTCAGGGTTTAGGGTTAAGGGTTGCAAACCCCAATGCTTTTGCAGACGTTTGCGACGGAATGGGGTTGTCAATGCTCCCGTGTTCAGAAGACCAATCATTCCGAGCGGCAGAGCTAGGTTTGCAGCACCTGCTTCCCGTTCGCAGTGGTTCTTTGGTTCAAGCATGCAGCGAAAAACGCAGGTGTTTAGCAATTACTCCGATTCTGTGCTGACTGGACATGGCTTTGAAAAGAAAGTCTGCAGAGTCCTGGAACATGTTTTCAAAGTTCATCGTTGGGACGTGGAAGGCCACGGTCCACTGTTGGATGCAACGACCGGGAAAGAGGCAGAGCGAACCAGTGACCAAGCTTTCTACTGGCATGTGAGACATGAGTGCCGTCGGTGCTGCCAGGGTTCCGCTTCCATGCAGGACCTGTCTCAGCCATGGAAGAGTTGCAAAATCACGAAAAAGTGGAAGTTTACAAAACAGAATATTGAGTGGTTTGCAAAATGGGAGGCTTGGCAACATCGCATGAATCTGCGTGAAGTTGATTGCATTCTTTACACCAAAAACAAGGCGGATTTTACAAGCCTTCCGGACGCATTCCTGCGCTCGCGGGAAGAGCAGCCGATAACTTGGCAACAGTTGGTTCAGCTGGTACCCAGCGAGGGAGCATACGGCGAAGTTACGGTACCAAGTTGGGCAGAGCCGCAACCATGGAGAACCAAGGTCGGCAAAACCGAGAAGATCATTTGGCTACATCGTCTTGCCAGCAAAAAGCGGTATGTCAGTGGTGCTGCTCTTCAACGGATCGTCGCCACAGAATCCGCCCGTTGAACAAGAACACCTTGAAAAATGCCAGTCTACACATTTCTCTCAAGAAGCTATTGACAGATGAGAAGTGGCTAGAGAAGCCAGTCGGGCAGACCGGGCATTTTAAAGAATAATTTAAATATTATGGATTAAAATCTCATGTATATTGGCAGTGTATAGTTCCCCCTGCCCAGACATCTAGAAGAAAATCAGGTCCCATTGCTCCCGTGTGATGAACAGTTTCATAAGCACACCATAAGAGTGTGGAAATGATATGAATTCGTAATTAGTTTCATTGAATCTTAAGGTAAAAATCTTGTTATAAATAGTTGTATTTATAACAATATTCTAACGTATAATATTAACAATGCCAGTACAAGTAAATAAGATATTAGTTGATTTTGATCCATATACTGAAACAAATAATGTTGTTACTAGGAAGTGTTATCGTTGTAAGCAAGTCAAAGACATAGACTGCTTTAAGCGTTGCTATTGCGCTGGAAAGCATTCCTATTATTATGTTAAATACACTATGACTTGTTCTGAATGCTTGGATAAATCTGTCAAATAAACCGCGATGCAGTAATTCTTAAGAAAATAATATTTCTGAGGAAAATGACTTAAAGAAATAACAACCTATATATTATCGTGGTAATGAGTAAGAGTGAACATGAAAGTGAGAGTGAATATGATGAAACATATTTGTATAATCAGATACACAAACTTAATTATTTCAACAGATGCGATGAATGTAACCCAGTTAAGAACATACAAACAATATTACTAGGCAAATGCGATGTCTTACATAGCTTTAAAAATCAGATCGTAGATTACTACGGTTGTGATAAATGTTGTAAGTTAAAAAATTTGTTTGATGATTATATATTACCCTTTACTAAGTTAAACAAATCCCCAGAATATGATGAAGTTCATGAAATAATGCGAGATGATGTTCAAAAGAAAGATTATACACTTGAGTTACATATTGAAATGAAAACAATGTATGAGAACCTAGATACATTTGACTTCTATCAATGGCATCAAGAGAAAATGAATTATTTCAAAGATGTTTTATGTGGTTATGCTGATTATTATCAAAGAGTTCATCATATTTTCATTAGAATCATATATTATTTACAATATCGTGTAAACATAGACAAACAATTACATTATGAGTATGTACAAGCAACATCAGAGTTCTTAGATGAGATGATAGTTCAAAATTCACATTAAATAGTCTCCTCAAATAGCATAGTTACAATGTAAGTATAATACATAAGCAGTTATATATTATAATTACGGTGTAGTTACAACATGATCGGAGAATCCGAGAAGATAAAGCGATTGCTTCACCCTTAACCCCAAACCCTGAACCAAATTCTACAAGGACCCCGTTGTCTATTTAGGCTAATAATGCCACCTTAGAAAATATAGATGGGGTAATGGTTATTCCTAGAATTGTGTTGATAATCGGGAAGTAGTAGTGATATATCGGTGAAGTGTGGGGGGGACCCTACGAATGATCATCTAATGGGGGAAGTAGTAGTGATATATCGGTGAAGTGTAGGGGGGACCCTAGGAATGATCATCTAATGGGTTGGCGGTGGCATTATTAGCCTAAATAGGCAAGGTATACTCTAACTAATTAAGGTACTTATAACCTTACTTACCAAGTCCCATGGTCCTCCTCTTATTGGCCCCAAGGCCAAACGACCTGGCAGGACTTCTTTGCATCGTTTTCCCCTCTTTCGCCTGACGATGTCTTTGTTGACCTCGGGTCCGGTCGCGGCCGCGTCTCAACGCAGGAGCGCACAGCTCTTGAACTTTCGGATTTTGGAGTATCCGGTTTTTGGAAGTTTCAGGGTTTTGGGAGTGCGACTATAACAGCCCGAATATATCCCGAAGAATCGCACGATTTGAGCCCTTCAAAAAAAGATAGTTTTCGTTGTTCTCTCTCCCCGGAGTCCTCTGTACTGACATGCCCTGAGAGCCTTGTCACCCTATACCCGAGATCTTGGTTCCGAAACCCTAGACCCAATCCCTCAACCAGAATGGTAGTCTGGAGGCGCACGGTTATCACGGCTAAAAGACACGAGGGTTCAAAGAAAACCTGGACCCGTTTGCATCAGAGGTGGTGTTGCAGAGCCGCGCCCATGCAGTTGGCATCGAACTCTCCATGTGCCTGGCTTGCAGATTTCCTGCATCTTCCGCATCAAGCCATTAAACCCGTAATCCACAATGTAAAGGAGCCCTAAGGCCCTAGAGCAGTCCCCCTATGCTCTCCTTAGAGAAGCTAAGACCCTTAGAGATTCTTTGAAGGAAATCCCCTTTTCCAAGAGCTTCCGCAGTGGTTTTGAGATGACTGCTTCTGAGGCCTCGTGCTGCAGCAGCTTCCAGACTGCACGTGGCTCTTCAGCGTCGCGATGAAGAGACTCAGTAGTGGAGCAAGCAGCCTTTAACCTGTTTGGGGTTTAGAGCTCAGGGTTGAAATTATACTCCCCTTCTTCTGTCCCGAAGATTAATTAACCTGCAGCTCCCCTAGCAAGGAGAGCTCATCGCGGCTGACATTGCTCCAAGGCGTGTGTCGTTTGCTCCCGCAGTGGACTACAGCTTAGAATTACTTAAAGGATCATGGGACTTAGTAACTAGGGTTATGATTAGGGTAACTATACTTATAACCCCAATCAAGGCACTTATAGCCTTACTTACTAGGTCCCATGATCCTCCGAGTACCCAAGAACAGAAGGCGAGGGCGCTGGGCAGGACCAGCAGTAGGGTGTCCCATTTGTTGTGTCGAGCTTGAGACCCCTGAACCCCTAAACCCTAAACCCCTAAAACCTAAACCCTAGACCCAAGACCAAAAACGCCTAAACCCCTAAACCCTAAACCACCCCTAAACCCTCGAAAGTTTCATTCCGCCACGCTCCGGTTGCGAGTTGACAGGAGACTTCCGGGGCTTGACGAGCTGGTCCAGCGCTACGCTGGTTTATGTCAACTCCGCAGTCCCGCGCTTGCTCCTTAATGTTGTGTTTTAATTGATGTATATCAAAGGTCCAAGGTTTATTGACATGTTTTCATTCTGGTTCTAGGGGCGCTGAAGGTCAAATCGTGACATCCCGTTCTTTCCAGCCGTCCCCCTTGAAATCTTTCACCCTAAACCCCCCAAAAAACCTTAAACCCTAAACCTCGAAAAAAGCCTTAAACCCTAAACCCCCAAAAGAAACCCTAAACCCTAAACCTCTAAACCCCAAAACCATCGAGGCATTCCCTGCGAAGCTCCTTTTCGATCTGAGAGCCGCGTTTCAGCGGCTGCAGCCCGGCACCCTGGTGCTCACCGTGCGTCGTCTTCCAGGCAACATGGGAGTTTCCGAAAATAGGGGACCCTAAATAGTAGGATCCTTATTATAAGGACCCCCAAAGTAAGGTACCCCTGTTTTCGGAAACTCCCACATGGGGACCCTCATAATTAGAGTATACGGTTCCTTTAGGGATTGAGGATTTCGGGGCCTAGAGTTTTGGGGCTTGGGGTTGAGGGGCCGAGGGTTTTACTTCCAAAATTAGGGGTACCCTATTTTGGGGTCCTTATAATAAGGATCCTACCATTTAGGGTACTATATTGGGGTCCCCTATTTTCGGAAACTCCCACATGGGGACCCTCATAATTAGAGTACTTAAAGGATCATGGGACTTAGAACTAGGGCTCCTTAAAGGGCTCCTTTAAAGGGATCTAAAGGGTTCTATAAGAGGGGTCTTAGGGTTACTTGAAGGATCATGGGACTTAGTAACTAGGGTTTTACTTAGGGTAACTATACTTATAATCCCAATTGAGGTACTTATAACCTTACTTACTAAGTCCCATGATCCTCCAAGTAGGGTTCGTTTAAGGATTCTTTCAAAGGCTCCGTAAGGATTACTGTAAGGCTCGTCCAGGCGCAGAGAGTCCGACACACCCTGATGACCTAGAAAGCACATAATTTACTATAGATCCCTATATAGGAGTTTTCGAAAATAGGGGACCCTAATATAGTGCCCTAAATAGTAGGATCCTTATTATAGGGACCCCAAAATAAGGTACCCCTAATTTCGGAAACTCCCATATTCCTTAACAAGAATTCAGTAAGTTGCGAAAACCTTAACCCAACAGGCTGCACCCGTGGCTTATGGCCTTTGGGTGCGATCTCCTTGCCCTTCAGTTGGTCCCGCAGCTTGGGGAAAAGTTGCAAAGACTTGAGGCCTCAGGGCACTGCTAAAATGTAGCATGATATAGTAGATTATATTAATTATCCTCCTTTATGGTATATCATAGTAGTCATTATAACCTATAGTATATTATAGTAGCTATAGTAATTTATAGTACATTTCTTGTAGTATATGATCGTCTACAGAAGATTAGGCTGTCTAGGTTTCATGCCGTGCCCGTCTAACATTCTGTGCGTCCTAAACGAAGAAGCATTCGCGAGCTTCCCAAAAAAGGGGGGGTCCTTATAATAAGGATCCTACTATTTTGGGTACTATATTCGGGTCCCTACTGTACTGTCGGAAACCCCCAATTCGCGAGCTTCCTTGAGGAGATGTGACTATGAATGCCTACATGGTCGCGCCACGTCCTCCTGCCTTTCAAGGGCAGATGCCATGGCTGGTGGACATGAACATCACTGGCGAAGCGCCGCCGTTTCCTTTGCCCGCAGGCAGCTGCAGGGACAGCTCGAGTCAGCAACGGCAAGTGTCATAAGGTTGTATTCCTTCTTCTGGAATTCACGCTCATGCTGTCTCGTAACTGGCATCAAATAAGGTAACTATACCTAAAACTGCTTATAACCCCAATTAGGGTACTTATAGCCTTACTTACTAAGTGCCATGATCCACAACCGGCACCTTCCGTCTGCAGGGTCCCGCAGCTCGGCATCGAAGCGTCTCCAAGCCTCCATGGAGAAGGCCGATAGAAGGAGTTATAGGAAACTCCAGAAAGTTGGAATATGGTTTCATGGTAGGATACCCTATAATTTACCATAGAAGGGTTAGGATAATCATATTCCAACTTTCTGGCTTTTACCTTATTCTGCAGGTGGCTTCTGAACAGGACCCGGCCCGCTGCACCTCGCTCTACACTCCCTCCCTTCCTGCCTTCCCTCCCCAGCCTTCTCTCTCTCTCTCTCTCTCTCTCTCTCTGTCTTTCTGTGGCAAGCACATGAACTTTGCTCGACAGTCGGGTGCTTCGCCGGAGTCCTGGCTACGCTCCTGGCTTGACGGCCCGGCAGACCTTCAGGAGAAGTGATGTACAGCGCAGTTTCGTCGAGCAACGTAGAGCTCGTGATGCAAGAGCACCCATCACCGCCATCACTAGCCCGTTCGGCAGGACTCCGCGCATGCACCGCCATCGGCGACGCGCTGTGGCTGGAGCGGGATGTTTGCGATGTCTTTAGGCGGATGCGTGCGGCATGCACCATTGAAAAAAGCTGAATCTACGTTGCCGAAGTTGTGGCAGACGGATGCAGCCAGAAGCTTGCGCTTGGTTTTGCTTCATGGCACCATGGGAGTTCTTCTGCTCTGCGAGGAGAGAGTTTCATGCTCAGCATGCGCCACGGCTCGATAAGACGGTCGGGGAAGGGCGTCAGCAAATTGGACTTGCAAGTGGTCAGCTGAACGTCGTTCGATCCGTTCCATGCTCGTGGCTTCACGGCGATGCCATCCGTTTTAGGTTTGAGAGCCTCTAAGACGCCAGGTAGAACGACATGCCTGGACTTCCAGACATCTTGCCATCTGAAAGTTGCCCAGAGTTGCTATGTTGCATGCCGCAGTCCAGAACACCCCATAGTCAATGTAGTCCATTCACCATAAAATGCTGGTCTCACTGACTGGGTGCTGAGAGTTGCCACATATTGCCCTGGTCTTTTTTCATTATTTTACTCTATCATAGAATAATATACTCTATTATAGTACATGATATCATAGCATATTGCCCTGGTCCGCTTGGCTTTTTATGTTTCTTGACGCGGCGGCACTGAGGAGTTGCATCGCCGCGGTGCTCCGCCGACAGCTTTGCCAGGCTCATCCTTCGCCAAAGCGCTCGGCGATCTTTCATTGCACCCAGTCGAAACGATGATTACTTTTTCGGTATTATCGTATATCATAGAATATTTTTGTATGTTTTTGGATCATAGCATGTTAATTATACTATATGACCGTATATAAAAGATAGCCGAGGACAGACTCAAGCGGCTCTTCGCTGTTGCATCACGCGGCTGCAGCTGCTGCCCCGGCTGCACTGGCGGCACTGCTCTCCGCGCGACGTCCGGTGCTGTGATTCTTCTGGGAAGGTTGTAGGTTGAGCAAGAAGTTGTAAGCACAAAACTCATCCTTCAGACAAGGTGATGACTATGCCAGGCAGCCGCAGCTCCTGAATGAGCCTTGTATGAATTTACTTCCGTGCGCTGTTGGTTGTTTTGTTACACACTTGTAGGTAACCATGCAGATATAGATGCGCACACATGTATGTATATATATATATATACTAAAGTATACGGGTATCCAGGTATACGTGCATAGATCCATGCATACATACATACGTACATACATATCTACATACACACATAGCTATAGATAGATAGATAGATAGATAGGTAGATAGATAGTAGATAGGTATAGTGTGAGAGAGAGAGAGAGAGAGAGACCTGTAACCGTAGCCCAGAGCACGTAATACCGTGCGTGCCGCCAACAAGGGGCAGCCCTCCGGGCGGGGGCGTGCCCTCAAGCCTTGTGAGAGAAAGAGACCTGGGGTTGATTTGACATGTCTTCGTTGCAGATATGTTGCGGGTGGCTGGACGCCTAGAGCATACGCACTGCCGAACCCAGCATGCCAGTGCACTTCCATTGGCAGTCTTCGCCTGCAGAAATTTCGAACGATCGACGGGCTGGCTGCAGGGTTGTATGTCGATGCTTTACCTGTACTCCAGGCTGTGGATCAGCACGGAGACACACCCCTCAACATGGCAGCGGACAATCAAAGCTTGGCTCTGCTTTTGGAGGCCACGCGCCGCTCCGTGAGAGAAGAAGACTACAGTATACTATGTTGCTACGGGAGTGAAAAGATGTTGGCTTCATGCACCCCTGGAAAATACCAAAATCAAACCGGATCTAGCCAAAGACTCCCTTGCTCTCATAATTATATCGTGAGAGGGCACAAAACCCGTAGCCCTTCAACCACGATAAATATACCATTCTACATGGTAAGAAGTTCTACTAGAATTTAGTAGATGTGTTGTAGTAGAGCCCAGTAGATTATAGCAGATTCTAGCATGTGATACATGGCGTATTAGTTCATTGGAGTATGTTATTACAGTTCACTGGATATTGAAAAATGTTGTTTATTGCAGTATATGATTGTCCGCTTTAGTTCTTGTCGTTCCGCCAGTTGCGAGCTGATCCCTCGATGCGGCCCGGCTGCTGTCCCGGTGCACTGACTCTTGGCGTGCAGTTTCCGGTTGAGGGTTTCGGGTTTGGGGTTTCGATTCAGGGGTTCGAGGTTGCGGGGTTTAGGTGTATATTTCAAAACACCCAAAGCTGCAAAATTGTCTTCGACAGATTTGCCAGAGTGCCGAGGTTTTATGGTGATCTCTAGACCCTGGAGTGCGAACAAAAAAGGCTCGAGAAATGAAGATCAAGAGTATTGCAGTAGATTGTGACAGTTTAGGGTTAAGTGTTTAGGGTTTAGGGGCATAGTACAGTTATAGAAGGCCCGCCCAGATCAGAAGGGTCAGAGTGAATCCAAGGCTGGCTGCTGCAGTTCGATGCATGGATGATGAGTTTCTCCTGTCCCAGCTGGAACATGGAAATCTGCATGAGCGAGATGCACCCTGGAGCATATAAAAAACAGAATCAGTTTTTTGCAGGTACAGGGTTTGGCCGTAATGTGTTGACGCCGAAACCTTGCCCGGCAATGTGGCTTAATACTCTATGGTATATCATACTATGTCATGGTCTACATTGCCGATTCCGTCCTTCGTCAAACTCAGGAATTCGGTGCGACGGCTCTTCACCATGCAGCGCGCTGTAATCACCAGCAAAGCCTCACTTTGCTTCAACACGGAGCAGCAAGCGACGTGCGTTGCTTGGCTCAGCAGTGTTTACCGAAGTGCTTGAAGAGACTGAAGCGCACACACGCAGACACACACACACACACACACTGAGAGAGCCAGCCCCAAATCATATTGCATACATCTCCGATCAGTCGCACGAGGTGATGCGGATGGTCGCACTCCCCTGCACTTCGCGCGCAATGCTAACGTGGTTCGCGGGCTGCTGCTGGCCCGCTCAGATCTGAATGCCAGTGGCTTGCTTGCCTGTTGCTCCAAGATGGATCACCTCAGAGGTCTACTTTGCGTGGGTTTCATTGTTGTTGCACGCTACCCTACACCTACACCTGGGACGCGTCAGGGCTTGTCCCAACGCTGTCAAACACCTCAAAGAAAACAGCGACAAGAACAATGACCCAGGAGACGTCGATGCCTCGACTCCTTTGCACTTGGCCTCAACGCGGCGCGGAGGGGTCGGAGCCTCACTGCACGAGACCCATCGGCTTCGCAGGTCGTTGTGCTGGCATCGCACCTGGTACACTTCTTTGTAGATAGCAGAATACATCTTTATGCTACCACGCATAAGATGACATAGTATACAGTACTAGATTATGTCACCATATATTCTCGAGTATACAGCAAATATTCTGAGAAAGCTGCACTGTAACCTAACCCGCGGCTTGTTTGTAGTAGACCTTGGTGTGGACGACAGTCCATAGCTTGGCACTATCGAGATTTGCCTGCAAAATCTTCAAGAAATCGGTAGGTTGCATTGTGTCGTTCCCCTAACCCCCAAACACCCTTAAATGCCGTAAACCCGAACCCCCAAACTGTGCTGCCTAAACCCCAAAAGACCCTCCGAGAGGCTTAATGTAGGGGCCTTAATAATCAGTAGTTACCTAGACTATTCTGAGGGTTCCTTATTATAAATGTGGTAAAATATACCCGACCCGCCTCAAGAGACAAAACTATTCCCATCATTATGGCCGCTATAGTAGGTTTTTGGGTTCATCACCAAGGCCCCGGTTGTGACAGCACTGCTCGCTGCTCGTGCAGATCCGGAGGCTGGCTGGAGAGCATCCCCAGATCCCGAGTAGAGTATGGTAAAGTGGGAGTTTCCGAGAATTCGGTGGTACTTTTTTTTTTTTTTGGGGGGGGGGTCTTTGTAACAAGGATCCTACTATCTAGGGTAGTAGATTAGGGTCCCCTATGGAAGCTCCCAAGTTGAGTAGAGTGTAATGTAGTATGCCCCGGCCCTGAATCCCTGAACACTACACCCCCGAAAGCACTAAGCCGCCTGGATTAAGCCCGAAACCGTGAACCGATACCCCCAAAACACTAGACCGAAAGCACGCGCGGGACTTCTTCCTCACATGTTTACACAACCCTAAACCGCTTCTAATGAGCAGGCACGAGATTCTGCCGGGCTCACTGCGGCCGATCGAACCAAGCAGAAGGAGTAGCGATTGAGCAGTATGCATACGGCTTCGGGGTTTAGGGAACATATGGATGAAAGTGTGCCGAAATTTGAGCTTTGCTTGGCACACCCACATCAAGCACTGGCACTTCAATCTTGCGGCATGAGCTTGAACTCGCGGGTGTGACGCATTTCAGGGCCGAAATAATTCCAAATTGTATTCTTTGGGATTCCTTGATAGAGTTGAACCATAAAGAATGACACCCACCAAAACCCTGTTCTAGTCTGGTTTTTACGGCCCCAGAGATTTGTTCGTGTCAGGACGTCCTGGATCTCTTGGCACATGCGGGTCCTTCTCCAGCCTGCGCGGTCGAGACAAAAGACGTGCTGCGCAGAGGGAGTGTAGTGGAAACATACTCGAGTCCTGAATGTCGGGTCTACTAATAATAGAATTCATGCTACTGTACTCATCATACGAAGAAAAAAGTAATACTATGTAACATACTACTGGTACTAAGAGCACCAAGAATATTGATACTAAGAACAACAAGGGTCCTCATAGGAAGCCCGAGTGCAGAAGTGCCAGGTGGATCCTGGATCCCAAGGATGGCAGGCCACAGGTCGCGGCCACAGTTTGGAATGCGTACGTGAGAGAATTTGCGAGAGTCGCTTACTTGCTTAGTAAGCCCTAAACCCTTTTAATCGTTAAGGCTACTAGACTATGCCCATAGTAGCCCCCACAGGCTCCCTTTTCAAGAATGGTTTGTTTGAGACACGTGACTGAGGGAGGCACCAGGATCCTGGATCCTTGTGCCAAGTGCTTGGACTCGCGCTTCGCGAAAGACTGGAACAGAAGAGACGGTGGCACCTGCCGGGTGTTTTGAAGAGTCAGAGTGCGGGGGACCCCGGCTTTCAGTATTTCGAGGCTCTAACTGCTTCTGAGGATGTGGACTGCTGAGAATCTGGTTTCCCATCCTTCTGCAATAGATTTGTGAACGCTCTGGACGTTTCGATTGATTCTGCAACCACATGCATGCCTTCTTTTGGACAACTCTCTCGCATAGGTTCCACAAAGTTACACAAGAGACTTACCGTTCGTCTCCACCTTTCCTGAACTGTTCCTGGCTCCAGCCCCTTCGCCAAACGTAAAACAACTCCGCTTTGGGAAATCCCGATCTTGAACAGCACCGATGCTCTTGGTTTTGCGGCTTGTGCTTCCAAGACTTCCACAAGTCGGTGGGAACACAACATAGCTTGGATGATCGGACATAAAAGCACGTAGTTTACAGTTCTTTGCTGTGCTGTGTGGTGTTTGCGTCCGGCTGCAGGTCAAGAGTGTTTTTACTTGGCACTGTAGAAAACCTCGGCCGCTTCATCGCAGTCGCAATGAGCCACACACAACGTCAATTCCGGTCTCTGCAAAGGCAGTTGTCGTTTTGTATCGTTTAGCCCTAAACCCCTAAACCCCTAAACCCAAACCCTAAAACGTGAAGAGCCAGGTGGAAAGTACTCGCCCATGGCTGTGATACCAGACCGTCGAGCTCTCTATGACTTCGACTGGCAAGGTCAGGATCTTCATTCCGCAAGGGCTTTCAAAACCCCAAAACCGTAAAATAAAAGAATTCAGAGTTGCCCCTACGAGAAGACTCGCCATGTTCTGGCAGGAGTGAAGCCACCCGGCCATCACTTGAAAGATCTTGTGATCTATGAGACTCATGTGCGAGGATTCACCCGGACCCTTGGCCTGGACATGATGCAGCTTAGATTCCTAGATTCCAAGGGTAAAAGGAAGGACCCTTAACATAGCTATGATATGCCCATTATATAGCCCATTAGAGGGTAGGGGTCCCCATTAAGGGTCCCTCCTTGTCCCCTTGGATAGATCACTATAGTGGAGTTTCTGGTCTCTCCAATCCCGAAAGCGCTAGCCCCGAAGTTTCTGTCTTGCTTCAAGCCAACACCAAGGAACCCGGACAGCAAGCTGCAGGATTGGGACGCTACAGCAGGTACATTCCTAGGCAGGATTGGGATTCTCAGTGCGTGTACATATATACATATATATATATATATATGTACCTCTCTCTCTCTCTGTTTGTGTGTGTCTCTAGGAGTGTATGTGTTATGTGTGTGAGAGAGCTGCGCAGGCTTCATTCAGAAGATCCCCCACTTGCTAAAGCTCGGAATCAACGCAGTGGAGCTCCATCCTGAGCTGGTGAAATGGGGCAACAGTACTATAGGGGCCTTAATCACTACCTATACTATTTTGGGGGGCATTTTGGGGGTTCCTGGATTCCTTATTATGATTTTAGTATAGTGGGCTTTAAAAGCCTATTCGTGCCAATTATTAAGCTCGCAACTCGTGCATAGCGCAGGCTAGCCAGGATTAGCCCACCCCACGAAAGCCCTACATCTATCCTTTCCAAGAGTCGCGAAGTCTTCAGATCTCTTGAGGCTGCTGCCAGTCTACGAGTTCGATGAGACTGCCTGCCCGAGGACGCTAGGGGAGCCCAACTGATCCCGAACCACGAAGTGGCCTGAGCCCAGGTCTATTGAACTAACCTTCCTTGCAACACGCACCAACGACAGAAGCCCTTCTTGGCATCCTTAAAGTGAACCCTCAACTCAACCCCTAGAATGACGGGACCCTTGCAGGAACCTAAAGCCCTCTGCAACTCTGTCGCACCCTGGGCCTGGCGAGGAAGAATCCACACAACGGCGAGCAGCTTTGCCACTTTTGGGGCTACTCCACAGCCACTCAGCATTGTGCTGGAAACTCTGGAAGTTTGGCGCGACTGTGCGCATCTGTCTGAGCGTGACGCACTGGGCAAAGAAAGAAGCTCCGCTTGTTAAGGTCAACTTCTACGTTCCGATGCAGCGATTCTCCTCCAGATGCTTGGACACGCTTGATATTGCCGAGAGTCAAGTTGCGAGTCCAGTCTTCCGTAGCAAAGCGACTGTAATGCCAGGAGCAAAAAAATGCGCTGAGCCTTTGTCCGGTCGTACGCAAGCTTCACTTGTCATCCGAGGAGATCGGATTGGCGCCGCAATCGTCGGCTTTAAGACAATGGTGAGAAGCTTGGCACAACAATGGCTCGCATCCGAACCCAGAACACTGCGGATACAACCGTAAAGCCTTGGCCCTAAACCCTAAAACCCTACACCACAACCCCCCACGCCCCCTCGCCCCCAACCTGCAACCCTAACCCCCCCCCCCCCCTCACCCTTCAAAGCCCCATCAAGGCCCTCGGAGCTTCAACAAATCGGGCCGAGGAGAGCTGCACCGCGTGGGCATCGAAGTGATTCTCGACGTGGTCTTCAATCACACCGCCGAAGGCCAGGGCCGAACCTGGGTTCTTAGTTGTTAGGGAGTTTGATGTAAGCTACCATGATAGGGATCTATAATTAACCCATATTAACCCTAAACCCTAAACCGTGTCAATAATGGGGTAATACGGTTTCCTTATTATGGTAACTGAAACTAAATACCGCCGAGGGCCAGGGCTTCGCTGTGGCGAGTTCCACAGCATCACCTCCTCTAAGGGTTTTGGGGCGGATATTACTTAGAGGATCATGGGACTTAGTAACTAGGGTTATAACTAGGCTAAGTATACTTATAGCCCCATTTAAGGTACTTTATAACCTTACTTACTAAGTCCCATGATCCTCCAAGTAGAGTAGTATCATTATACCTCCTTTATAAGTCTTTATACTTGGAACAGGGTTTCGGGGGATGTTAGAGTAGTATTGTTATACCTCCTTTATAGGCCTTTATACTTAAAAAGGGTTTGGGGGATATTAGACTAGTACTATTATTAGGGTTCTCAGTACTTGTATTCATATAGGGAGCCTGAAGGAAGAGTATTCTCAATGGTTGTTTCACCTCCCTATGATCTCGTGGATGGTTTGTTGTTGCATTCAGCGTCTCTCCATCCGTCCAAGTCGAATCATGCGGTGGTTGGAGGTGCATGGGGCGAGCACCATTGGCACAGCTGGGCTGCTATTGCCAAGGAGCGCTACTACATCCTTAACCGCGGTCACGACACCAACTACACAGGTGCGTCGTGCCGTCGGAGTAAGTTGTATGTTGTGAAGCTTGCTCTTTTGATCTTTGCAGGTTGCGGAAACACTGTCAGCGCCAATGACCCAATGACCTGCGAGTGGATTGTAGACTGTCTTTGCCACTCGGTATGTGTTGCTTCGAGATACATTCGTCAGCATTCCTGGAAGAGCGGACGTTGCCCGAGCATGCACATGATGCGTACAATGCAGAAGTTATAATCAAAGTCGACCCCTGCAACATTCCCGGCCTTTGTTAGAAACTGGACCCTCGAAGGCTTGTTCTACAGTTTTGTCGTGGGTAGCTGGCAGAATCGAGTTTGGTTTGCAAGTGCCGAGCAACTTGAATGACGAGCAAACCGTGCAACTCATCAACTACCCGCGCACATCCCCGCACCAATGATGAATTAAACCCTAAGCCCTGCAAATCCTAAACAACAACCCTTGAGCTGAAAATTTAGCACTCCAGTAACAGGTCCGAGCGGTAGAAGCTTGCAAAAAACAAGATCAAAGGGGGAAAAGCCTACAAAAAACCTTCAAGTGATGCCCCAAGAATCTGAAGCCTTGGAGGGCGTAAAGCGGCGCTGGCCATTTTTGTGCCAATACCAGTGCTCCTTGCATCCTGTTTTATGAGCAACTGAGTTCCTGCACATATGACGTACCTGTCTATCTATGTATCTATCTATATACATATATATATAGATGTATGTATATATTGTGTGTTTTTTAATATTTTCATTTATTCGCGACACCCCTAAACCTTAAATCTCTGAGGCTACTGGGTGGAGGAAATGCACGTGGACGGTTTCCGTTTCGACCTGGCTTCCGCGCTCACCCGCGGAGGAGACGGCAAGGCCGGCCCAAGCGGGGGGCTAAGGTAACTTTTCATTAGATTCCTGAAGCCACTTGGGAGTTTCCGAAAATTAGGGGTACCTTATTTTGGGGCCCTTATAATAAAAGGATCCTGCCAGTCAGGGTACTATCTAACGGTCCCCTTTTTTCGGAAATTCCAACTTGGAGGGGCAGGGGACTTACTAAATAGGTTATGTAGGGTACTTATAACCTACTTACTAAGGCCCCTGCCCCTCCAAGAAGAACTCGACTAAGGAACGGCTTCATGGATCCCGATAAAGCGGAAAACCTATTTTTCCACCGTAGATGACCCTTGTAGAACCCCTGGGCCCTAAACCCCTAAACCCAACTGAACTTTCTCAACCCGGAACCCTATATAAGAACCCTACAGTCCCTAAACCACTAAAGCTTAAACTAGAAAAACATGCTAAACTCCGGCAAACCCTAAACCTGAAGTTTTAAACACACCCCACACTCCCTAAACCCCAGGCCCTCAGACCTGAGGGTCTCCATGGATCGCGTATTTTCGAGATTCTATCCCAAGTAAGGTAGCGTGAGTAAACTCCCGGACAAGAACCTTAAACCTTAAACTCAGTAAAACCTAACCCCTACACTCACTAAGCCCTAAACCCTTAAACTCCCTAGACCCTAAACTCTCGGGCGGCAGCCGCGGCTGCAGGTTGCAGCCCTCAAACCTCAATTTAATCCTAAACTCCTGAAACCGTCACAAACCTGAAGCTCCACCCTAAACCCCAAACTCCCAAAACCCTAAACTCCCTAAACCTTCCCCCCTAAACCGTGAGAACTGGAGCCCAGGTCTCCATGGATCCCATAATCGGGAAGCCATACGACAGTATTTACTATAGAAAACTCTTATTTGGTCGATCACCGTCTTCCGCGTCGAACCCCTAAACGAGGTCTCCATGGATCCTCTGCTCATGCGGAAGATGGCCCAGGAGCCCAAGCTCTCGCGCCGAACCTGAACTTTGGGGTCTTTTGGAGTTTAGAGTTTTACTTGTAGAGTGTTAGAGTGAGTTTTGGGTTTTTGATGTTAGGGTTTTAGAGTTTTTGGGTTTTGAGTTTTGGGTTTAGAGTTTTAGAGTTTGAGGCTTGGGTTGTGGAGTTTTCGGTTTAGGGTTTCTCAGCATCAAAATAAATACAGAATATGCGTGATTGACATTTTATTTGTTGACTGCACCTGTTAAATTTCAAAGGGCATAGTGCAGGCTGTTTCTTTGCCAGAGCTGCTGCATGCCTTCCACATGTGTTTTGTTTTCGGTGTGACCTTTTCTGCAATCTGCGCGCGGATGTTCCAGCACTAATATAGAGGGTTTGGGGGCCCATTATACTATACTTATGATAAGGAACCCCCAAAATGGTATAGGTATTTAAGGCCGCTACATCATAGTGCCCTTATAGTAACCTTGTAGTAACCCTTGTAGACCCCTTTAAACGAAACCCCCCCGAAATAGTATAGGTAATCATTAAGGCCCCTATAGCATAGTACCCTTATAGATCCCAAGCAACCCCCAAGATAGTCTAGGTAATTATTAGGGCCCTATTAGAGCCCGTTTAAAGCATCCCTCAAAATAGTATATGTAATTATCAGGGCCCCTGTAGTATCCTCCCCTTTTGTATGAAGGCCCCCTACATCATAGTACCCTTATAGTAACCTTACAGTAACCCTTGTATATAGTAACCTTACAGTAACCCTTATAAGGGCCCTTTTAAAGGGCCCCCCAAAAATAGTATAGGTATTTATTAAGGCCCCTATATCATAGTTACTACCCTTATAGATCCCAAGGAACCTATAGGTAATTATGAAGGCCCCCAACATCATAGTACCCTTATAGGGCCCTTTTAAAGGCCCCCCCAAAATAGTATAGGTCATTATCAGGGCCCCCAAAAGGTATCCTCGTTCTGAGGCGGGCCAAGTTCATCGCGGAAGCGTGGGACTGCTCCTGGCCAGACGGCTACTGGGCCTTCGGAAGAGTTCAAGAGTATATTGGGGTACCTAAAAATTAGGGATCCTTTAAGGGCTCCTTACAGGGATTTTAGAAGGGTTCTATAAAGGGTTTAGGGTTTAGAGTTTCCGAGAATTAGGGGTACCTTGTTTTGGGATCCTTGAAAACAAGGATCCTACCATTAAGGGTACTATATTAGGGTCCGCCATTTTCGAAAACTTCCATATGAAGAGACATCAAGACCTGGGCTCAGGTTACCTCGTGGGTAAATTTCCATCTGGTGGGCCTCCGAGATGGGCCGAGTGGATCCTTGGAAAGCCTTTGAGCAGAATCATGGACTACTGAGCTGTTTTGGGCCATAGCAGCAGCGGCCGAGGAACGGTATCTTCCGAGATACCATCCGATGTTTCATCAAAGGTGATGTGGGGAAAACAGGGGACTTCGCGACGAGGCATGGCCTCGCAGCATAGATACGGTTGATGATATATATCCTTCATTACCCGTAGTAAGGAATATACCTTTATTCCCGTAGTTTAGGGTCCTCAAGGCAATGCAGGAGTTATATCATCAACCATATCACGTGCCAAGTCCCTACGCATCATGTGTGTGTGTGTTGGTTTCGCAGGATTTGCGGGAGCTCTGACCTTTTCAAGCACAATGGCAGAAAGCCGTTCCACTCGATCAACTTCATCACAGCCCACGACGGATTCACTCTGAAGGCTTTCGGTGAGTGAAATGTTGGGTTCTGAGAATTAAGGGCCTAGTACAGAACCCTGAAGGGTGGCAGCCGTATTGGAAAGACTCCCGAACAAGGCACCTGCTGTACCCCTATCTCTCTGAAGCTCCCAAATTGTATGACGCGAAAACGCCTGCGGTGTTTTTTTGCACTGCGGACAGGATCTGGTGTCTTACAACGGGAAGCACAACACGTGCAATGGTGAGAACAGTGGCGACGACCACAATAACTCCTGGAACTGTGGTGCAGAGGGTGACACAGGCCCTTCCTGGCTTCCCCGTTTCATGTGTCTTTGATCTCCTGAACCCTAAATGGGAGTTTCCAAAAATAGGGGACCCTAATGTAGCACCCCAAATAGTAGGATCCATATTATAAGGACCCCAGAATAAGGTACCCCCAACTTTCGGAAACTCCTAAATCCTCTGAAGAAGACTGTCTGCCTGTAGGCGATGGGCACGTCAAGCATCTTCGCCAGAGGCAGATGAGGAACTTTATGGTGGCTCTCTTCATGAGTGCCGGAACTCCAATGATCCTCGGAGAAAGCCTAAAATCTTCAACCGCCTGAATGATGTAATCTAAGCGGCCATAGTGGTTTTCTAAATATACCGTTTTCGGGACATGATAGTACTGCATGCTCATGTTACAATTAGACTAGGGTGTTTAGGGGTTGCCATCTACAACATGCTTATAATACATCCAAGACCTATTCAATTTCTGTGCACATTCCACGCCTTCGAGGATCCTCCTCCTCCTCCTACTCCTCCTCCTCCTACTACTCGTACTACTCCTACTACTCCTACTACTCCTACTACTCCTACTACTACTACTACTACTACTACTACTACTACTACTACTACTACTACTACTACTACTACTACTACGAGGATACTACTACGAGGATACTACTACGAGGACACTAACACCAAGGAAAAGGGCCAATAGTCACCGAATACCATGGCTCTGAGCTCTGAGGATCCTTTATGGAGATGAGTATGGGCGATCCCAGAAAGGTTGCAACAACGGCTGGTGCCAAGACGCCCGTTGCTGGTTTTCCTGGAGATGCTCGGTTTCGCATAGACTCGTTTAGACGTTCAGAGTTCGGGGTTTAGGGTTTAGGGTTCAGTTTTCGTTTAGGGTTTCAGAGTTCGGGGTTCAGGGTTGAGGGTTTAACTTGGCTTAGGGTTCAGGGTTAAGGGTTTAGGACCTAGCCCACAGGCCGGGCGTTCGGCTCCTTGCACGTGGCGTGAGGCGATGCAGCCAAAGAGGACAGCAAGCTGAACCGCTTCGTTCGGCTACTTATCAACTTGAGGACGCGACTGCAAGGATGCAAACAGCAGAGTTTCGTCGAACCTGTGACTCCTGTGCAGGAAGCAATACTCCGGAATATTTAACCGGACGGAGTTCTTGACCGGCAAGGTCGGCGCGAGCGCTGTTCCTTGGCCTTGGCCTAAGGCAGATATGCAATGACTGGCAGGACATTTGGTGGCGTGTACATTGGGACGATCCATACAACTACATCTGCTACGTTTTGCACGACCATCACGTGCGGCACCTACGGTCGGAGTCTCTTTCAAGCTCAGCACCAAATTTGCGATTCAGGCCACGGGAAAGGGCTATGCTGGACTCTTGGTTGCCTTCAATGCCGGCCACGAGGCCACATTCCAGAGCGAGAGTCTTCAGCAATGATTGTGAAGTTCGGAAGGTTCGATCGTGCGATTTGCCGGCTGACAAGCCATGGTACCGCCCTTTGATCGCACACTTAGTGCTTGGTGTGCTTGCAAGCGCTGGCACTTGCTCGATCGGTGTCTGATGAAGTGCAAGATGGCACGACTCGTCGGTAGCGAATGCAGAAGATCCAAGAGATCCCAATACCCCTTATTTAGATATTATGATATCAGGTAGATTGGGTTCTCTGGGATCACAGATAGATCTGAGCCGTCCATGGAAGGAATCATCGACACCAACCTGCCGCCACCGAATGATATCTGCGAGAACGAGGCCTCGTCGGTCAAGATCAGTTCGCAAAGCTACGTGATGCATCCTGGTCGAGAAATGGAGGGCTGAGTTCGACCAGTACTTAAAGGTTCATGGGACTTAGTACCCAGTGCCTAACTAGGGTTCCTTAGAGTGCTCCTTACAAGGGATATATAAGGGTTCTATACGGGGGGTCTTAGGGTTACTCAAAGGATCATGGGACTTAGTAACTCGGGTTAAAATCAGCGTAACCATACCTATAACCCCAATGAAGGTAGTTGTAGCTTATAACCTTACCAAGTCCCATGATCCTCCAAGTAGTAGCAAACTAAATTTGGTGCCGAACCGAGGCAACCGTACAGCTGCATCGTTCTCAAGACGTATTCGGACAAAGCGCCACTTGGCAGCCTGACGTGGGTCGCTTCCATGACACAAGGGAATCCGAACCGAGGTCCATCAAGCAGTATGCGTCAGGCGACGCCGAGTATGGCGCCGATCAGGATGCCCTGGGCGAGCAACCAGGGATCTTTTTGGCACAGAGTGTTTGTTGATTAGGTGCTATTACCTGCTGAGTACACGCGGTCGGTGACGTTGACTGCCAAAGACACTAAACTTTCCCTAAACCCTACGATGTCACAAGATGGCCAGGACATCAACGCGCACATGAAGGCGGTCATCACGCGGCGCATGTCCATGGAGTTCACGTCGACTGTGGAAGGACCATCTTTAGAAGAAGTGGGTCACACAACTGCAAGAAAGTATTGTAATTTAGGAATGTGGGTGCACTTTCTTGGCGTGAATTTGGCAGGGATATTGCAATGCAAACTTGGGAGCTGCATCTTGTGGCGGGGGGGCGAGGGGTTCAGAACACACGGCTCCAGTACTTAGGAGCCCTTTCAGCGGATCCTATGATTTTGGGATGTTTAGGGTTCCTCCTAACTGGGTATTTGTCAAAATTATGGTCCCTTTATAGGTACCCTAAATTTTCTGGTGCCGTATTATATGAAGGACCCCAAAAAACCCTCATTTTGACAACCACCCAAGTGTCTGAAACTCTCGAGTTCTCCAAAGGTCGGAAGCAGAGCGACGAAGCCATGGGCCGGGTGGCATCGATGGTGCGCATGCGATCTTTGATGTCAGGCCTCCTTAAAGGATCATGGGACTTAGTACCTAGTGCCTAACTAGGGTTCCTTAAAGTGCTCCTTAAAAGGGATATAGAAGGGTTCTGTAAGAGGGGTTTTAGGGTTACTCAAAGGATCATGGGACTTAGTAACTAGGGTCATAATTAGGGTAACTATACTTATAAATAGGGGTACTCAAAACCTTACTTACTAAGTCCCATGATCCTCCAAGTGGCGTTGCTTGGTTAGGTTAGGCTTTGGCGTTCAGTGGAGATCGATCGGCTTATAGGCTATATTAGCAAGCATCATCATCGTCGTCGTCATCACCATTGTCAGAACAACAATCACAACAACAAACAACCTACTCCGAATAAGCATATTAACAGCACTACTATTAAGACGAACAACGCAAGTAGGCATAAGGAAGAAAACAAAAGTAAAAGCACTCGCAGTAGTATTGATAATAAAACCTCAAGAGTACCAACAGCAACAGTAGCGCGATCAGAAACAAAAACAATAGCAATGCTAATGATAATACCAATATCAAGCATAATCAAAAGTATCGTGGCTTGTCCAAGAGGTTTTGCGGGGGTGACCTGACCACAAACACTGGCTTCTGTTGTGCGAGACCTTACCTGGGCGAACGGTGGGACTGGGATCTCTCCAGGGAATCAGAAATACACCACGGTATAGTATACGGCGGTATATTACGGTATAGTACAACAGCACAGTATAATACAACATAATGTGACATAAGTATACTACAACTAGCATACCACAATACAACGTAGTATAGCATCTCTGACCCTCCCTACAACAGTACAGGCTTATGTAAGAGGGTGGGCGGGGTTTGGTTCGGGGTCCTTTTCCAGGTAGGTCTTTGGGACATATTATATTTCCTCTTATTGGGCTTAAGAGGATCTTACCTACTAATACTTTTCAAAGGCTTTGAAAGCACCTCCTAGTTTTGGGCTGGACCTGTTGAGAGGCGCCTTCCTCGAGCTCTTGGGCGAGGACACTGGCAGCATAGTCCTTTCAGCTCAGCGACGTACCACTCTGAGCTTAGGGTTCAGGGCTTAAGAACAGGCTGGGCCGGAACACTCTCAGGAGGTCGCAAGGAGGATAGAGGCAAGATTGTGTCGTATTATACTTTCAACATTGCATTGGATTAGGTTGCATCATATTATACTTTTCTTCATTGTAGTATATGTTATAATGTAGTTTGGCACACAAGGATCTTGTGTGGGAAGTTTTATCCGGCGGTGGCAGCGATGTGAGAGTTTCAGAGAAGGAGGGGCCCGAATAGAGACCCTGAATTAAAGGACAGTTGCAGAAAAGAACCCGCAAAATGGAGGCAACGTATCGAACTGCTTGTCTGCAGTACAGAGTTTGCTTTACAGGTCACAGCTGTGAATGATGTGGGGGCCGTAATAACTAGGGTAGGATAATCTACCCCCATACCCCATTCTAATCATTAAGGCCCCTATATTACTGGAGTGGCACCGCCTTGAGCGGATCTCCCCGAGTCGTCACGACGAAGATCCTTGTGTTGAGGTCCGCTGTCATGGGCCTTGGAAACAGTCCTTCTGTCCCCTCACTCACCCATCCGGAACTGCGTCGGCGAAATGTGCAGGAAACACCTCAGCTTTGAAACTCAGTGTCGCTCGCTCGAGAGCCCAAACTTGCACAAAATAGCTTCATGCAGCCGGAACCCCGAAACTCTCCACACTGCGCAGGACGGCCAACCTGCTGTCTTGGAGGAGGCGAGCTGAAAAGAGACAGAGAGGGAGACGGAGAGAGTGAGAGAGACGGGTGCCCTTTGTAAACCAGTTTCGTTTTGCCGACAAAGGAGCGATAGCCCCAATTCAAGCATGATTCCTATGATGGAATGACGATCCCTGGAATGCATATCAACCTACATATGCTATCCTGTGGCGTTTCGCAGGAGACACCTGAGGAGGCGGCGTGACCCGGCAAGCGAAAGCCTGTGGAGTCCTAGGCAATTCAGCGAGAGTGCTTCGAACGGTGGACTCATTGAAGAGATTGCCGAAGCTTTGTTTCTGATTTCCCAAGGATGAGCGAAGAAATACAGTCGCCGGTGGAGGAGGACAGGTGAAGTCGGGTTTGATTGGCCATGCCGATCGTTGTCAAGGTTTCTTTCTGATGCAATCAGTTTTGTGTGCGACGTTGTACAAGCATCGAGCTGCATGCAAGAGCGATGCAGACCATAATATACTATAACATACTATACTATACTAATATACTAGAATATACAGCTGTATGCAGCCCTGTTTTTCTGGCAAGAACAAAAGCGGCGGCCGAAACGAAACCCCGAAAACTTTGGGCCCCGGTGGGGCATGGGGTCCTTGTGTAAGGACGGCTGCAACTGGTCGAATCATCGATCCCCAGCACCCCGGGAGGATCCAGAAAGTAGATCCCCTAATTTGGGGCCGTATACTACTAAGCGTACTTTATAGGAACCCCCATTAAGGGATCTACTTTTTGGATCCTCCCGGCGATCTGGGTCAACAGAACCACAATTGGCAAACATGGGATACCGTCGCATTGTGATCCCCTGACTCCGCGAATCGGAGCTGAACTTGCTGCTTCATGCACGCGTACTGCACGGCATGCACAGGTAGCACATCAGCTTGAAAGGCTCCGTAATTCTCGGATGTTGCCAGGAGCCCCACATGCTGCAAATCAGCTTCCTCTAGCCCGAAGCCGAAACACCACTGCGCAGGAGGGCCAAAGCCCGGTGGTGGAGGACGCTGAGCTGAAGAACGAGGGAGAGAGGGAGCCATCACCTCGTGTGATCACAGAGTAGGGGACACTTCCTGGCCCCTCAGGCCTCCCAAGGAAGAAACAGATGGAGACATAATAATAAGGTTTATAATAACTAGAACAGGGTTTTCAATAGTATAGGCATTTATTTAGCATAATAGTCTTGGGCAGGGTTGAACTGAAGGGCTTCTCTCTCAGGAAACACCCGAGGAGGCGGCGCGACCTGGCAAGCGAAAGCCTGTGGAGTCCTAGGCGATTCAGGGAGAGTGCTTCGAACGGTGGACTCATTGAAGAGATTGCCGAAGAAAGCAAGAATCAGAAAGAAGATATAGTTCCGTGCTACACAAATTGGGCCGAAGTACGGTCCGGTACCCGTGTGCATTTACAAGGTGGCATGAAACTTCCTTCTCGGGCTTCTGAGCAGTGGCGTTGCTTCTGATATTGCCAAGGAGCGCCTCACCCATGAGCGACGAAATGCACTCGCCGGTGGAGGAGGAAAGGGCTTTGGGGTTTAGGGTTTTGGTTTCGCAGGCTTCGTTCGGATGCAATCCGTTCTCAGCACCGTGGGCATGCCCTAGAAGTGCACGGGTCTGCGCATGTGTAGTGCATGGGCTGCATGGGACAGTTGCTACGTGAAGTCGTAGAGCCAGGGAGTCTTATGTGGATTTCTGAAATGTGGTGTCAAGCATCCTTCTATGAATGTTTGTTGTCATGGGCCTTCAAGGCAGACCTCCTGTGCCCTGAGCGCACGCATAGCGAATCAGGCTGTCAGCCTTCATCATACAGGAGCCGAAATAATCACCCAGGCTATTTGGGGAGTCCTTATAACCAGTGTAGTATAATGGGCCCCAAAACCCTATTCTAATTATTGAGGCCCCTATACTAATGCCTTGGACAGCCCCCAAAACTGCAAATCAGCTTCCTCTAGCCCGAAGCCCGAAACACTGCAACACTGTGCAGGAGGACCAATCCGCCTTGTTGGAGGATGCCAATCTGAAAAGAGAAATACAAAGAGAGAGAGAGAGAGAGAGAGAGAGAGAGAGTTGCTTCCTGGCAGGGGCGAAATCCGGAGCTTAGCCTAACAAAGCCCCAGGTCCCACTGTGATCACTTGAAAGATATAACTACCGTGAGCTTGAACCTTTACCCGGGGCGAGGGGCCAAACGTGTATACCTAGTACAGCCAGCCGACCTCGGATGGAGTGCCCATGACTGCTGCTCAGCATGGGATTATCAGGATGTCACTTTGGTGTGCTGCTTGTGAGGCACTCCGGGGCGAAACACTCGTCCGCACGAGGTGGTTTTCTAGCCTTTCGCACGTAATACCGTGCACGCCGACAACAGGGGCGGCCCGCTGGGTGAGGGCTTGCCCTCCAGCCTGGCGAAAGAAAGCGAGAGAGAGAGAGAGTCGAGCCCTCACTCCCCTCTAATAGCCCGTAAAAGGCGGGCGGGCCTCAGTGCCTGCGGGGTTTAACTCGCCCCTTAAGCCAGGGAGCAGAAGAGAGAGAGAGAGTGTAGCCATTTTGGCTCAAGCATTCGGGGGTCACAATCGCAAGAAGCTGCAGATGGAGCCAAGGGGGGCATCAGCGTCGACTGTGGCAACTTCCGCGAGCGCAGTGCCTATTGCCACCCGAACACCAAAACCGGGCTCTGCCGTGCTTGCGGCAGCAAGCGCCGGGACGAACGGCTCAGCCAAAAAAGAGCAGAGCAGCAGCAAGAGGAGAAGGAGAAGCAGAAGGCGCCGGAGAAGCGGAAGGAAGAGGCAAAGAAGCAGGCCAAGAGCGGCTGCATCGTGATATGCTTGCACTCGAGACATCGGGAATGCCGGCATGTGCCGGTGTCCAGCCATCTCTGGAAAAAGCTCTACACACGTGCCATTGTCCCACCCAAACTGCTCGCAGGCTCGCGAGGAGCCCACACCAGAAGACTCGGAGGCCTTGCACATTGCACAGATGGGGCATGCATGCGAAAGATGACCGGCGGGAGGATTCGGACGAGGTGCCTTCATCGTCGCGGTCTCCTTCGAATTCTTCGAGCCTCTCGAGCGGGTTGGTTGTGGGGAAAACACCCCGACTGTGCCTGGGGGTGTGGACCCCCCACCACTTGCGCACGTAAGCTAGAGAGAAACCGGGGGCACCTTGAGCCATAGTACCGGAGAAGCCCAACCAAACGGTCGTGACCCTACTTTGACTTCGTCTACGAGAGGACTGCAAGATCTTCCTGCTCGGCTTTCCGCGGGAACACTGCATGCCCCTCCAGACCTTTGTGTGCTGTGGTCTTTCTCTTTACAAAGTTCCGCTACACCGGGACTGCACCTAGCCGGGGACGGCGAGGCCTACCTGTTCGTGACAGTGACAGCAACGGCGAGACGGTTTTCCTTGAACTACGGGAGATAGAGGACTGGGAGGTGGCACACTGAAAACATGCCGCATCTGTCGTGAAGATGGGCGCAAATTGCATGCCGGGCTTCCGCAAGCAGGATGAACGACCGATCCCCGGTGCCCATCAGCGGAGTGACCGTGAGCTTCTAGGTATTTCGAAGTTGCACTGAAGGAAGGGAAAGTCTGGATGCAGTTCCCATTAGCAAGACTTGTAATCCTGCTTAGCAGATGTCTACTCCGCAAAAGTTGAAGCATGTTGAGGCAGCATGCCCTGCCGCTGTGCGGTTGACTGGCAAACCAACTGTTCAAATCCCCCCGGTGGAACAAACTCAGCCAAACGCGCCATCAGACTTTCCTTGCTATTTGGTTCAGGTGATAGGATTTGGAACCACTTGTGTTGGCAGTCTCGGGAAAGCTTCTTATGTGTCTTTATGTCCCGGTGCCGGGTTTGTAATGATTGGCAAATTTTGCTCAGATGTCTACTTCGTCCAAGAAGCCAGCATGCTCCTGCCATCCTGCAGCTGCCCGGCAACCTAATTCTTTAACTTTCTTTTCGGGGAACACGAAACTTCCGACCGAGCTTCAAGACTTTCCGTTTTCCACAAGGTTCATAGCTTGAATCCTTTCCCAGAGGACTCCCAATTCACTCGGCACTCACTTTTGCTGTCCTCTCCGATTTTATGGGAAGCTGCAGCGGGAACCTCAGCAGAGTACTGAACAACTTGTTGTCGGGGACTCAGGCATCTGTATCTAGCTTTACATTCTGCCCTTTTGCCATACCGTCTGCCCGGCAACTGTAGCGTGTCTGAAAACACATGGTCGATACCCCTGCAAACTTTCATAGACCAGTATACTGACAACACCTTCGGGGGATAGTAACCATGGTGTCGCACTCCCTCAAAGCCCCATAGCATATGGGGGGCCATGAGGCCGGGGGGCTTAACACGCCCCTGATGCCCCACTGAAGAAAGAGAGGGAGAGAGAGAGAGATGCCCGGAAGCTTCGACCGGCCGCCATGCCCGAGAGAGACAGAGCGCGAGAGAGAGAGAGAGAGAGAGAGAGAGAAAGAGAGATTGCCTAGTGTGTTCTGATAGTCTAGTCTAGAGGCAATGCTGTGTTGTTTCGCAAAGGCCGGTTGCTTAGCTCTATGACAAGCATGAAGCATCCACATGATACACAGGGGGAAGGTCTGATGTCTTACGTGGTTTGTATCTACAAGGTTTATTTTTGCTTTCGAAGTCCTCCCTGTGTAAGTCGTGATCATGTCAGATATCCTCCCATTGGGGCAGTACTGTGCAATTTCTTGTTTGTGTTTCTTTGATCTCTTGAACGATGGGAGCACTGCCACCAACATGAGTATCCAATGCAACTTCGTTACATATTTAAATGACCATGACCATAGAATGTTTCCAAGGCCCCACACTTGGTTTCACGAAGCAAGTCCTTGCAACTAGGCCAGTCTAGGTCCCTCATTATGACATTCTGCTACCTTGCTGCGTGTTCTTTTGACTGGTGCTAGTTGAGTGCAACGTGAGGGGGGGCCAGACATCCGAGACGCCAGAGCACAAGTAAAGTGCCTACAGTTCCGGAGGCCCAGTTCGATACCAACGAGATGTGGGGAACAGTCGTATTCGATTGCTAACTTTAGTTTTTACTGTAGTCGGAGACAAAACCAAAAACGCTATCCACATCAGACGTTGGTTGCACGTGTTGACAAAAATCATGGGGGAACCAAAGGTCGTTCATAGTCCAATATACTATCCTGTGAAACCTAGGGGAACCCATGTTTTCTCACGCCCTACCGAAAGCCCCGTAACAAACGGGGGGCCCACGAGGCCGGGGGGCCTAACAAGCTCCTCAAGCCCTGTCGAAGAAGAGAGAGAGAAAGAGAAAGAGAAAGAGAGAGAGAGAGAGACCAACCCCAGCTTTGTCCGAAAGAGTGGATGACCCGAGTGGCAAGTGTCAGAGGTTTGCACGGTCATGGTTTAGGAGGGGTGTGCCTTCGGGGGGTTGTTTACACTGACACTCGGAGGATTACTTCTTTCCACCCCCGAATAGGGGCCGGGTGGACTGACCGCCGCGAACCTCGGGGGGTAATCCTTCGGGCCAAGGCTCCCCCGGGACCCTAAACCGCTTCGCAAGCAAGCAAGCAAGAACGAGAGAGCGAGAGAGAGATCGTACGACATCTGACTCATCCCCATGCCCTGGCAAAGAAAGCGCCAGATATCTTGGGTTGCTGAGTTGAGACGGAAAGTCGGAGTAGCGTAAAGTGTTGAGCTGATCTGAGGGGCTCATGTTGCACACCCGATCATTCACATGCTGAAGGGCGTGCCTCATATCACTCAGGAGACGCCTGAGGAAACGGTGCAGCCCGGCAAAATACCAGTTCCAGAGTCCAAGGAGATTTAGGGGGAAATTTTGGAGGTTGACGGAAAACTAACGTTGATCGAGTTAAGTTAAACGACTAAGAACCTGTGAGTCGTGAAAATGAGTGTTTCGCTTGTGTTGTACGATCAACGCGACCAGATGTAACTGAGTAGGAAAGACAAAGCCATACCCTTGCCATGTAAACTTTGGGTTACGATTACGACATGTCGGGCGTAAATCGTCCCTGTCACGGCATGTAATGCCTGACTGCAACCTTCTGCAGTTCGACCGAGCCGTAAACCATTGGCATGATATGCTGATATCGTCCCCAAGCGCCACTTCTACAGCATAAGCCCAGAAACAACACGGCGAAATGGCCGTGGAATGCACATTTCTTTGCCTTATGGCCTGTGGCCACAGACTTTGGCAATGGCGTGGCAAAGGATGTGCAAGTATCCCCTCTGTAGGAATCGTTGAGCAGGAGGCAGGTTGGGGTCGCATTGCTTTTTATGCACGTATGTAGATATACCGATATACCCTATGCCTATGTATATACATATATATATATATATGTATCAGACGGTTTGCAGTGGGGCGGGTGAGCCCCCTTCTTAAGAAAGCCTCTTGTTGTAGCTTCCTCACGGGACGAGGCGAGTTCAGGGACGTTCCTACAGAAGGCGTTGCTCCTGGAGCAAAGTTTTCAGCGCGGGGACCTGCACCCTTACAGGGTCCTTTGTGTACCTTTTTAGTACCCTGTTTTACCCGTATAGTACCCTTAAAGTGCCCTTATAGTGCCTTTTTTGTACCCTTGCAGAATTCTGAACGTATCCTTATGGTAGCCGTGAAATGTTTTGCGTCAACTAAGGAGCGCTTCGCCCCTGGCCGAGCCAGTGCCCTCAGCAGCGCAGGAGGAAAGGTGGTTTAGGGCGCATCCTGTGGGTCAAGCCTGCAGAGAGTCTGAATGCCTGTGTTAAATCCTGATAGATGCAGGGGTTCACGCGCTTGGCATGGAAGGGAGTCCCCGGTCAACGAAGACGCCGCCATTTGGGGCGTCATCCTTCATGTCAGTGTTATGTTGCACCATGCCACGAGACTGATGCAATTGAGCAGCACATTCACCCAACATACTCGTTCGGCTCCTTTCATCCTCAAGATCACGTGCCTTGTAGGTGTTTGGCATCGTCTGATTTGTATCATGAAACATGGAGCAAACCATCATGGAGTTGCTGCCTACGTGTCTGTGCGTGAGTTGCTTTCCGTGTCGAGCCATCCCACATTTATGCAGTTTGAAAGGTTCGTACCTGCGTAATAAATACTCTGATCATATATAGTATATAGTGTACAATACACGCTGTATCTATATATATATATATATAAATGTGTATATACACTCATATTCCCCCAATCCTAGACAGTGGGATAGTGCACATGGCATGTTTTGCAGGAGTTTATGGAAGACTTCTTCCAGCAGCATGCGACGATCCCGGCAGAAATGCTGGGTGATGCCATGCATCTTCTGAACATGAACCCCACTGCAGATGAGGCCTTTTGGCATTTTGTGGCTCCGGGCCAGATCGATGAAAGTGCTGGTAGCGATGATGCTAGGTAGAAGCAGGTTAGGAGATTGTAATCTTCGTTGGATACTTCAGGTGGGCCGCTGCAGTCAGGGCAACCTAGGGTTGTTTGTAGGTCATCATGTCCCCACCACAGGTTCCTGCAACTACAGTATTGTTCGCAGCTTGTTTGAGCACTGCATTGCAACATGCACGAGCTGCCAATGCAGTTTCCATCTAAACCCTAAGCCCTCCACATCCTGCGCTCCTGGAACATCTTGAGTTTCTTCAACCTTCGGGACATGAACCTGAAACCCGAAGGCCCCAAACACCACAACACTACAGCCTAGAATCCCGAAACCTTAAAACCCCCTTCGCCAAAACCAAAGCCCGATATTGATGATGATGATGATGATACGAGTATCAATAGATAGATAGAAACAGAAGAAGAAAACTAATGATATGAATAAGAACAAAAAGCGCAGCAACAATAAGAAACATAAAACTATGAAAAAATAAGAACAATAATGATACCTCTAGTGGTTACAGCAGCAATAACAATAGCAGTGGTAATAACGGTTGAAATAAGAGTACTACAAGCAATCATCACATTAGTTCTGATCATGATAATGAAATGTAGTGGATAGTAGTAGTAGTAGTAGTAGTAGTAGTAGTAGTAGGAGTAGTCGGAGTAGTAGGAGTAGTAGGAGTAGTAGGAGTAGGAGTAGTAGTAGTAGTAGTAGTAGTAGTAGTAGTAGTAGTACCCAACCGCGCCTCCTGGCGCCTGGCGTAACCTCTGTTTTTTTTCTGCGTTTTTGAGCGTTTTGCTAGGGTGTCGACGGGGGGAGGGGGGTGAGGTGGGGGGGGGGGGGCTAATAACGACAGGGTTGACCGCAAGCAGTAACGCAGTAGCGCCGGTAGCAGTAGCAGTAGGATGCTTGTGACAACGTGTCTTGCTCCACATCCTCGTGCAGCATGTTGTACAAAGAGCACAAAAAATGCTGTAAATACCAGTGTTTTGGTCATGATCGCCAAAGGCAGTGACATGAACATTAACCTGACCATATTCATCATCATCTTCATAACCATCATCCTCGCCATCTTCAACATCATCGTTGACCTGATCATCCTTATCATCACCCTCATAATCATCATCCTTATCATCATCCTCAGAATCCTCATCATCATCAACATAAGCCCAAGCAGTTTGCTCGTTTGAAGTTGGCTTAACTACAATTTCGAAAAACTACAAAAACCCAGTAGTTTACACACTCCACCACTCAAAACTACCAGGCGCCAGGAGGCGCGGAACCTAGTAGCAGTAGTAGTAGTAGTAGTAGTAGTAGTAGTAGTAGTAGTAGTAGTAGTAGTAGTAGTAGTGGTGGTAGTGGTGGTGGTAGTGGTAGTAGTAGTAGTAGTAGTAGTAGTAGTAGTAGTAGTAGTTGTTGTTGTAGCAGTAGAAGTAGTAGTACTAGCACCAGCAACAGAAATGCTGTGAATAACAGTGGCCATAAACAAACAGTGCCAAAAAGCCGTGCACCCTTGAACCGTAAACCTTAAACCCCTACCTTAAAACACTAGCCGTAAATGGGCAGGTGACGGAGCGCCTCGCCAGCTGCGGCAGCCCGGCGACCCTGAGCTTACCAGCGTTCCGAAGCTTGCTGCAGGACCCTGCAGACTCAGGGTCATTACTAATACCTTTTAGTGTCTAGTATATATGTATATCCCAAGACCCTGTTCTGATTATCGGAGTATTTACGTAAACTACAGTTTAGGCTTTGGGGGTCTTTAGGGTGTCTTGCACGAGGAACTTCAGACTTCGGGGTCCCTTCTACAGACTACTAGCAGTGTTTAGGGCTTAGGGGTTTAAGGGTTTCAGGTTTAGGGTTCAGGGGTTTAGGGTTTAGGGTTCAGGGGTTTAGGGTTTAGGGGTTTAGGGGTTTAGGGGTTTCAGGTTTAGGGTTTAGGGTTCAGGGGTTTAGGGTTTAGGGGTTTAGGGGTTTAGGGGTTTCAGGTTTAGGGTTTAGGCTTCAGGGGTTTAGGGTTTAGGTCGATGTCAGGGATCATGAGGCTTGAGCTTCATGGGGTTTGTGGAACATGACGCTTGGGCTTTAGGCACTCTTGGGTTTGGCACTAAACATGCCATATTACTGGGGGTTTCCGAGAATTGGGGACCCTAATCTAGTACCCCAAAGAGTAGGATCCTGAGGATAAGTACCCCCAAATAAGGTAATTACTCCCTGTATTTTCGGAAACTCCCGTATCAGCAGAGAGCGAGGAGACATGCCCCAGAGATCTTGGTGGATATTATGCTTTAGCTATAATAAGGAACCCCCAAAACCCTATTCTAATCAGCAAGGCCCCTCCTTAAAGGATCATGGGACTTAGTATCTAGGGTTGTAATTACGGTAACTGTACTTATAACTACATATGACCCCAGTTAATACCCTGCTTACTAAGTCGCATGATCCTCCAAGTACAGTAGGAGACATTCCCCAGAGATCTTGGTGGATATTATACTATAACCATAATAAGGAGCCCCCCAAAACACTATTCTCATCAGTAAGGCCCCCTAAACCCTAAACCCGAAAGATCCCGTTAAGGAGCCCTATAGATCCCTTTAAGGAACCCTCTAGACGCTTTTAAAAAGCCCTACCTTAGGAGGCATGGGCCCTAGAGATCTTCGCAAAATCTGCTAGGAGGCCATCCGTGATTGGAGCTCCCGGGAGGTGCAAACGGGCTTTTGCCGTGGTTTTTGTGGGGTTTAGAGGTTTTGAAAGGGCTCTTGAAGGGGTACTATAAGGGTACTACAAGGGTAGTATGACGGTTTAGTTGAGGGGTTTAGGGTTTAGGGGTTTAGAGGTTTTGAAAGGCCTTTAAAGGGATCTATAAGGGTACTATAGGGGTTAAGGGGCCGTGTTTGTGAGGTTATAAGTCCGTTCTGGGTTATAAGTATGTTACCCTACTTATAACCCTGCTTATGACTACCCATGAACCTCCAAGCAGGGGTTGAGGGGTTTAGGAATTTAGGGGATGAGGGGTTTAGGGAATGAGATAGGGGGGTTGTAGGCGAGGGGATTTTTGGATGATGGGTTTTGGGGGTTTCTGATTGATAGAGTTTTAGGTCTTGGGGGCTAGCGCATGCTTGTCGAGGTTCCCCGGAGTGCAAGGAGCGTCTTTCGACGGGAACGTGTTGCCAGTGCGACGCATCCCGCCGCGTTCGCGACAAGCAAGCTGAATCTACTTTTTGCCAGTTGGTGCTTTCCCAGCCGACTGCGCACACATCCTGTGGGCATCGGAATGTTCAGTCTGTTTCAACGCCGCACTAAATTGCGCGGGGAAGGATGACGGCAATGGAAATTCTAAGGGTGATAGTAGTGATGGTACTGTATTTCTTATGACCAAAGCGAGGCATATGTTGCCAGTATGATGAAGAAACTACATCGAACGAGTATGCGCAGCCAGGATAGTGTCGGATGCACCCCAAGTCGCAACAGCGAAGTACCTCTACACTCTGCATGGCTCCCATTGTGGTACCTGGAGGATCATGGGACTTAGTAAGTAAGGTTATAAAACACCTAATTGAGGTTATACGTGTAGTTACCCTCACTATAAGCCTAGTTAGTAAGTCCCATGGTCCTTTAAGTCAGGATCTTTCAGTAGATTATGCAAAAGCTGGTGTTCCGAAGCTGTTTGCAGGAGTAGGGTTCACTTGCAGAATTACGTCCCGTAAGCCATGAGCCCTAAACCCTAAACCTCTAAACCCTGAGCCCTAAACCCTAAACCCAAACCCCTAAACCCTAAACCCGTGGTTTCAACAACTTTGTGGCCCAGCCGGACGACCGAAGAAGCCAAGTCAAGCAGACCACGAGCTCGCATGATATATTATGACATATTAAAGTATCCTCTCGTATCTTATAGCACATTGCGGTATATTATGGTAGCTTAAAGTATCCTCCAGTATCTTGCAGTTTCTTGCAGTATGGTATATTATGTGTGATGTCTTTGCATGTCTCTGCGAGGCAGCTTCCCTGGACGCTGTGGTTGCACCAGGGGGGGAGATCACTTCGGCTGCTGCGTACTTAAAGGATCATGGGACTTAGTAACTAGGCTTATAGTTAGGGTAACTATACTTGTTATAACTCCCATGATCCTCCAAGTATGTATGTCCATATCCATATCCTATGCCGGCATGCCGTAAGCCTTTTCAAAGTTGAGGGTTGAGGGCAGACAAAATAAAGCTGCGCCGAGCAGAGCATGTGTGTCGTGATGCCAGCGTTCTGCTTCAAACTCTATCTCTCGAACGCAGCGGTGCGGACGTCAGCTTTCCTGTGAGCAAGGATGAGTCCTGCTGACGTCTCCGATGGCAGAAGGTCGGTAAGCCAAGAATAGAGGGGCTTTGTGTGATGAAGCGCATAGGGTTAGACCTTACACCTTACATTTTAACATGATGCCCAACGCTAGCTTCTGTGAAAGAACAAGACCAGCTTTCGTTTGAGATCAAATTGCCTGCTTGCGCTGTCAGCCTCACACTGCCTGATTGCTTGTCTGTCTCTTTTTCATGGCCGTCATTTTGACTTTCCGCAGCTTGTCCTGCAGTTACTTTCGTGCATGGCACCAGGAACAGAGCTTCTGACTGTTTGGGGTTTTGTGTTCCTACCGACGCTGAAAACCCATCGTTGCTCTCGATGCATCCTGTGCCCTAAACCCTGATCCCGAAACCGACTTTCCGACACGGTCCTGCTTGTCTCCAGGTGTGAAAGCGATCGAGTTATGGCCGGTTCCAAAGGCCCTTGGGATCCTTTGGGACATTGCAGCATTCTCGTTGGTTTCTTGACACTTCCGCTTTCCTGTAAGCCGTTGGGAGTTTCCGAAATTAGGGGTACCTTTTATTGGGGCTCCTTAGAATAAGGATCCTACTACTTAGTACTCTATGAGGGTCCCCCATTTTCGGAAACCATCAGTTTGAGATCTTGTGCAGTCGCGGATATGCTGGACCAGCCCGACATGCTCGAAGTTCGAGCATTTTCAAGAAGTGCGCCCACTTGGAGGACCATGGGACGTAGTAAGTAAGGTTATAAGTACCTCAATTGGGGTTATAAGTAGTTATAAGTATAGTTACCCTAACTTATAACCCTAGTTACTAAGTCCCATGATCCTTTAAGCACCATCATCACATGAAGTGCCGCGAAGTGGATTGCTGTGCCAGGTATGTCAGGTATGCTGCGAGAGAGCGGCATTCCACATCGATTTCTGGTTTAAGCCTCCAAAAGCCGTGAAACAGATCGGCTGCGCGCAAAGCCAACAACGGAAAACTGCTGACCTCCAAATTGTCTGTTTGCATGAGCACGGCCTGCATGAGGGCATGGAT
Source organism: Symbiodinium sp. CCMP2592 (assembly GCA_905221615.1). Lineage (NCBI taxonomy): Eukaryota > Dinophyceae > Suessiales > Symbiodiniaceae > Symbiodinium > Symbiodinium sp. CCMP2592. The sequence continues at coordinate 30,395 of CAJNDT010000102.1, read as the reverse complement.
GGCTATCACGGGGAAGTCTAAATTCCTTCGCAGGTGGCCCGGCTTATTGAGAATGCCCGCATCGACACAGAAAACAAGGTGCCTTTTTTCTGAGCGAGTTCGAGAAGTGTTGCTTCCAGATGTTGAACTTGAGCGTCTTCGTCGTCTCGGCATGCCCAGCTGTCTTGCTGCTTCTTTGCCTCGAACTCTAGCATTGGCATGAGCTTAAGAGCAAGCTTCCACACGAAGATATGGAAGACCAAGGATCCCATAAGAGTCGACACTTGATAAGAGCCCCAAAGAGGGCGTTTTTAGTCATATGCCGCAGCCAAAGCCTGCTGATGGCATGCTTCAAGTGCGTTTGCTGACTGGCGACCTGGTGTTGGAAGTTGCAGCAACTTGGCACCGTAATGCAAGGGCCTAAGTCTAAGTACTACCAATACCATTGTGGGGGGGCGGGGTCCTCACTATAGTTATAGTATAACATGCGCCTAGTCTAATCACTAAGGCCCTTACCTGACTTGGAGGTAGAAGCTCGGATGTGTGATGCCCTTGTTTCCATGGCCAGTCCTGTCCCACAGGATCCGTGGCCTGTTGCAGAACATGCAGGAGCGAAGCTGCACGTGCAAAGACGCCAGCCCTGCTCAACATGGCCTGTGAGAGCATGGGCAGCAAGGCGTAGGCTGAGACTTTGCGCCTGCACGCAGGAGTTGTCAGCATGATCAAGAAGCTTATCCGGGACAAGATCGGGATTTCCACATTTCGCCAGCAGCTGGTGTGCGATAGCAGCATTGTGTCAGATGACTCCTCGTGGACATCCTTAGGGAAGCCTCTGCGCTTGAACCTCGTCGTCATGCAGCAAGAGACAACCAACGAGCATCAGAAGTTAATGCTCCAGGCTGCTGTTAACGGCGACCTCGATATGATGCTGCCAGCCATTCGTAGTGGACAGGACCCGGAAAGCGTGGACCGCTTTCGCCGCTCTGCATCATGGCATGCCGCAGCAGCAGCCCGGCAATGCACCAAGGCCTTTTGTGATCAGGTTTCTAGTTGGGACAGTCCGCATGTGTACACGGTCTTGCAAACTGGTGATCCTCACACCAAGGCGGGGCATGTACATGTCCTGGATGTCCTTTACGATGCTTGCGCGAATATCGATTTGGGCGGTCTCCACGATGAGACCCCCCTCCATTCTGCGTCCATGGCAGGCCATGCAGATGTCGTGCAGTTCTTGCTATCTAAGCGGGCAAGCATCGATAGGAGGAGCCGGGATGGTCGTAGCGCTCTTTTTGTCGCAGTCGAGCATCAACGGCTGGAAGTGGTAGACTGCCTCTTGAGATCTGCAGCAGACGTGAACACCCGGAGAGATGGTGAAAGGACAGCTTTGATGTGCGCGGTCGAGGCAGGTCACTTGGGAATTGCAGATCTGCTCCTTTCTAGTGACGCAGATCCACAGCTCCTCTTCTGCGGTTGGACGGCCTTGAGCTTCGCTGCGCAACGGGGGCACCTGGAGCTAGTCCGGCGGCTTCTTGACAGTAGTCTGCACCCAGATGCCGGCACTCACGACCGATGGTCACCGCTGTTCCTGGCTGTAAGCACTGGCCACGCTGACGTCGCGAGACTATTGATTGAAAGAAGGGCAGATTTAGAGAGGCAGGACGATGAGGGATGGACCCCGCTTCTCCTTGCGGCTGGTGAAGGCGACCATGAGCTGGTGGAACTACTGGTGAACGCGAAAGCAAATCCGCATCATGCGAGCGAAAGCGGCGTGACCCCATTGAGCTTGGCAGCTCAGAGACATCACTCACGGGTTCGCAGGTTTCTGGCTGACGCCACACTGCCTCGGGAAACCGAAGTGCCCATGGAACTGGAACGGTGTGATTCTGATGTTTCTAATGACCGGACTTCTAGTGATTCTGCAGCTGATACACAGAGTGCAGAGGCAAGTCAAAAGGGCTCCCAGTTGAGGAGCGCAAATAATTTCCACATCTTGCCATGGCACCTTTTCATGCGAGTTGATTAAGATCCAGGAAGTTCATCTTTCTCAAGCCTAACGTGGGACTTGTCGACAGGTAAAGATGGAACTAAAGCAGATCCGTCGCCAACTCAGCGTGGGACCGCTGCAAAGCCCAGCTTGAGCTGCCTGCGGGCGGGCAGTAGCTGGGCCTTAATACCAATAATAAAAGCGTTAACAAAAGCAACAACAGAGATGATCACAATAATAGTAATAGTAACAGTAATATTGCCAGTATTCATAATGGCAATACAGCTGGGGCCCAGACCGCCTTCTTAGGCCAGACAATGATGGCGATGGACGAACGTCTGGATCAGCTTCTGGCACACTTGGATGGCCAGGCTCTTAGGTCCCTGAGGGAGAGGGGAGAGGGAGAGGGTGCGGTATCGTTGGGTTGAGATTTCTTATCTCATGGGCTGAATATAAGGCAATTGTCTTGAGACTAAAGCGAGTCTATGACGGGCTCGGAAGGTGCAGAGACGTCATATTATGTTGATGTTTGTGCGACGCTTTGTCGTATTATAGCAGGTTGTATCAGTTCATATTACATTATGCTATGTTACATTATATACATTGCATTATTATACTTTGTTTTACTACATTTGCCGTATCATGTCCCACATTTCCTTTTACTATCTTACAGTGTTTGGTATTGTATTCCATGCCATCTTAGTTAATCGGCTATATCATGTCATTTTATACTGTGATGTAACTATGAAACCAGCACAGCGGTAAGGCGCAAAGCCAGGACTAGTTGCTCCATGATAATGCAGCAAGGGCCCTCAGCATTTGGCCACCGTCCTATAAAGGATAATCCTGAAACTCTGACTTAAAACTTAAAACCATCCACGCCGCAACACTACAACCTTGAACCCCGAAACCCGACACCCTGTCATCCTTTAAAATCTTAAGCCCCAGACCCCCAAACCCTGTTTCTCAGGCATTACATCACGTTCTATGAAATCATATGTCGTTCTACCATATATCACTATATACATGAGAAATACACATATATATATATATATGTATATATATATATGTGTGTATATTTACTTATTTATGGTTTCTAAACCCAAAGCCCCTTTCCGCGTGTTTCTGAGGCCTGCAAACTCCAGAATCGTCGGAGCCAGCTCTCTCGGCCGAGGCAAAGTTGGGGATCAGATCGGAAGAGCCGCCTCCACGTGGGTGGTGGTCAAAGGGTTCAGGGTTTAGGGGGTTAGGGGGTTTAGGGGGTTAGGGTTTAGGGGGTTAGGGTTTAGGGGTTAGGGTTTAGGGGGTTAGGGTTTAGGGTTACCCTTTTTTGGGTATCCTAAATATTAGGTGCCGTAGTATAATAGGGACCCAAAAAGGGACCCTAATTTTGACAGCCACCCATGTACATGGTACATGTGTGTAAATGTGAAAGTTTACATGTGGTGCATATATCGTCGATCCTGCGAGATACGATATGTATATACATATATATATATATACATATACATATACATCTATACAGATTTACTTGTATATATATACATATATATATATATATAGATGTATGCATACACCTTTAGCTACATGCTGTTCAGGCCGTCCAGGCCGTGCGTGTATACTGACATATGTATAGTGAGAGAGTGCAAGTAAGTGTGCGTGCTTGTGTGTGTGTGTGTGCGCCAGGAGATCCTTTCCCCAATGTAGGGGGACATGCATCTTATCTTGTGTTGCCTGGGCTCTTGTAGGGACCATGGTTTTTTGGTTTTATCTGTTCTTCGGGTTGTGTTGCCCGGTATTTCGTGTATAAGACTAATATAAGATGGGCACGGAACTGTCGTGGTTTGCGCACGTGTCCAATGTTGATACCTCCACGGCAGCACCAGCACTTGTAACGATATGTCGGGGGATCCACGAAAGTTCTCACGGCCCTCCTATGCCCCAGTGCCCCAGAAAATGTGGGAGGCCCGGTGGCCATGGGACCTAAACAGTCCCTCATGCCCTGACGAAGAAGATGAGTGTGTATGTGTGGGTGTGCGTGGGTGTACATGTGTATTTTACATGTATGTATGTATGTATATATATATATATATATGAATGTATGTATGCGTGTACGTATATACGTATGCATGCGTCTGTGTGTGTGTGTGTGTGTTTGACCTCTACTTGAAGCCGAGGCAGTGGCCCAACTTCTCTCGAAAACCGAGCAGCAGTGGGGCCAGGAGATCAGGCCAGCACAGGGCAAAAAGTTTACAGTATCGTCATAATATGAATAAGGAAGTATCACATAAAGTAATGAGAATCTTAACAACACAACGCATGGCAATAATCAAATGATGCTAGTACGAATTCAAGTTACAATAACAAACAGGAGAAACAGCTTATGCGTGCATACACATATACACGTTGTATTGATACACTTGTCGACTGCTGCCTCCAAGTTATCTACATTTGTTCATTTGATGTATCTCTCACTCCTGTCTTGTGTTGTCGGACCGTTTCGAGGCCAAGCACGGTACAGGTAAGGCGCTGTGACTAGCAACGGCTTGCAACGGTCTTGCATGCGTTTGCACATTGTCTATCCGTGTTTTTGCTGCTTGTCGTGGATGGGACCTGGACAGGACACTGAAGCAGGACTGCGGCAGCCAAGCTTACGCCTTTGCAACATGCGTCGAACTACTTGTTGACAAAGATTCCTGCACGCAGGATCCGAAAGCCTGTCGCTGCTTGCGTGCTGCATTGCTGTTCCGGCTTACAGACATCTAAGCCAGGCCCGCGCATAGACTCTCTGTCAGATTGCGAATGCATATCAACATAGGCTCAGTACTCATTCGCAAAGACTAGGTCATACTATGTCTCTTGCGATGAACCGCTTTGACTGAGAGTCTGTGCAACATGTCTTGCTTTGCAAGACTGTAGACTTCTAGGGCAGTTTCTCTAGAGCTGCCTTTCACTTGGTAGCGCACGTGAATGGCAAGGCTCCGATTGCCATGGGCATCTTGACTTGATGAACAGAAGCACGAAACCATGGGCATGTAAATGCTACATAGCATTCTATATTACTGCATGGGAGTTTCCGAAAATTAGGGGTACCGTATTTGGCGTTCTTATCATAAGGATCCTACTATTTAGGGTGCTATATTAGGAGCCCTATTATCGGACACTCCCATATATTACACTATATATTACACTGTAGTATGTTGTATAGTATCATTTTATATTACTATATACTACACTATAGTATGTCATAAGCACCACAGGCCCCCGGAAATCTGACCAGCCGAGGCACTCTTCGGCCTCTCTTGGCTCCTGGCCACAGGCCCGCTAACTGTGCGGCAGCTCGTAGAGGGTTTAGGGTATAGGGTATAGGGCAGAGGGTTTAGGGTTTAGTTACAAATAGGATTTTTGCAATTTTGCGAGCAAGAACTCTTTTTCTGTGCACCGCGATCACGCCTGAGAGGCTTCACGGATTTCAGGAACGATTCCTGGCTGCATTCATCCCCATACACTACACCCGCTTCCGGTTTGTCTCTAGTGCAGCGGCCCCTGTACTGGAAGCACCCAACAACACGATAGACGCTCCGAGCGATATCTGCGGACAGGGTTTGAAGTCTCTGAAGATCAGCACTGCCTCGTGGTTCTGTTAGGCACAGGGAAGCGAGAGGCTTTGCTGGTCAATGCTCGCTTGACAGGTTTCAGCCACAATCTGGCCCTAGCAATCCGGCCCGTTGTAAAAGAGTTCATTGATCTCAAATGCGGAACCCTAAACTTAAGAAGCCCCTTAGTGACCTAACTCCTTGGTTTCTAGGAAATGATTTAATTGCAAAACAAATGCCAAAACAATGGGTTCCAAAATGCGAAAACAATGGGTCCGGAAATGGGTCCGGAAATGCGAAAGCAATGGGTCCGGAAATGGGTCTGGAAATGGATCCGGAAATGGGCCCGGAAATAGGTCCGGAAATGAACTTTTTGCAAACACCCTAGCAAAATGCAGAAAAAATGGGTCCGGAAATGGGTCGGGGACCCATTTTTGGGCCCATTTTTGGACCCATTTTTGGACTCGGACCCATTTTTTCCCGACACCTGGAACCCATTTTGGAGGGGGTCCGATCGCATGTTGGAACCCATTGTTTTTGCATTTTTTTCCAAAATATGTTTTCCGCAAATCCTAGAGTTAGGTCATGGGGGCTTCTTAACCCTACAGTAAACCCTAAACCCTCATTGCTGTTACTAGTTTTATTTTTTAGTATTCTTGTCACTAGTTGTGCTCACAACAGAGTTCAACTCCCAGCCATGAGCATCGGCTAGTACCACGGAATCTGTTCCAGCTCGTCCCACCAACGAGCACCGGCCTTCCACGCCCAACGGGTAGCATCTCAAAACTAATACAGTCGCCAATGCCATTCCGGCGGAAGAAGAGGTGAGTTGCGGAAGGGGACATCGAGGTAAGGCAGATCTGCGCCATATAGGGACATCGAAGTAAGGCAGATCTGCGCCATATAGGTTGCAGAGCACATGCAGTCAAATGGTTCTTTGATGTCCGGTGGTTTTCAAGCATGGGAGCATGAGTGAGGAGTCCCGAGAAGGTCATCATCCTCTGATGCGTTTCTTGTCGGCATCATCACGTAGCCGGGCAGTTGCATCTTGGGAATGTGCAACAAGGATCCAAGCATCGTGGAAATAGGGGAGTTCTGATTCCTGTCGACGCACAAGGCCACACTGGTGTTCCTTGGCTAAATGAGCGACGACGCTTGCTGACGTGGTTCTCGGGAATTGCTCCAGATCTTTGTGAAAACATGCCATTCGTTTGATTCGTGCGGTTCTCACGCATCACAAACTCCCACCTGAAAGCACTGTGTCCACAATCCAGCATGCAGGTGGGCCGTAGACGATCGAGGATATCCTTGAAAGATCTTAAACGGACTAAGTACCAAGAAGTTACAGAAGAGGATGGGCAGATCCAGGATCCTTGGTAATCGATCGCTGTAGCAGGGCGCGATACTTGTTCGAAGCTTGAAAGCTCAGGCACTTCGGCTTGAAATATGTGTTTTCCCTGTTCATGCTACGTAGTGTTAAGGCACATCGCCACGTAAAATCGTTTCACACTGCTCATAATGGGCGCATTTTATGCTCGTGAGCTTGCTGATTCCTTGCTTTGGGTCAAAACAGCAGCTCGAGATTGCTCGTTCTGGGGCGAGGTTGCTCGTTCTGCGATCGAAAATTCTTTGGCCAAGTACACAGAGAGGACCCTTGCTCCATGTTGCTCCGTTTCAGGCCAGAAGAATGTGATATCAACGGGATTCAACGAAAAAAAAACAAGATGGGTGGGCGTGAGAGAGAGAGGCCGGAGGCCTCGTGGATTCTGCGGTAGCGTGGTGTACTTACTGTTTATGTGCACAGGTATGCTTGTATGCCGAAACATACATATACATATGCACATACACATACATATATACATGCATACGTGCATGCATGCATGCATGCATACGTATATACAGATTTACTATACATACATACCTATCTACATATGTATCCACCTCTACCTATATGTGTAGGTATATATATATATATATATATATATATATATATATCTGTATATACATTTTTTCACTGCATCGCGCGCATCATCCAAGGCTCCTGACTTTCGCAATACCGTCGACGAAATTGCACGGTTGGATCCAGCCAAGTGCAACATTTTCACTTTATGGGAGAAACCGCAGCTGGGCTAAACAATTTTAGACCATGACTTACGCAGTAGCTTTGCCACCTTTGACTGAAGACACGGCTGCATTGCGTTTGTCGCCGGCGCAGATCTGAGAAAGACGCCTTGCTATCCGAGGAGCTCGTTGTCAGAGCAGCCCTTATTTCAGCGATTAGCCGCGCATCTGAACTTAAACTGCGCAAACTCCCTGTGCATGTCCAGGCGGTGTGTCATCCAGACCGAGAGAAAAGTCTAGGTTCGCTTAGTCGTCATGCCAATGTGCACTGTGCTTGGGCATGTCATACTTGGAGGATCATGGGACTTGGTAAGTAGGGTTATAAGTACCTTAATTGGGGTTATAAGTATGGTTACCCTAATTAGAACCCTAGTTACTAAGTCCCATGATCCTTTAAGTAAGATTGCGGAGGAGCATCCTTTGCCGTGGCAGTTGTTTCAGCTTGTCCTGACCTCAACTCTTCGTCTTAAGGTCATAGAAGCATGGCGCCGGCACTCCCATAATCTCTGCAACGACCCGTTCCTCATCACCGATGACAATGTGCGGCAAGTCATTCCAGACATCCCCGAGGACTGCCGGGATCCTAGTAGAGAATGGGAGGGGTATGATAGTCCATTAAGTAGTCCCTACAACCCTAAACCCTATGACCCAACTAACCCCAAGCCCTATGAAACCTATCCTATTCCCTGACATGTTCGCTCCTGCGGGCATCTAGGGCTCCCCCACCTAGGGCCTAGTGACTTCGTGAGCGCTTCTGAAGTTAAGGTTTAGGGCCCAGGGATGAAGCTGAAGGAGGGCGGGTACGGTTGAGATTCGTTGTCCATGATGTCGTGTTTTGTCACATGTGCGCACATTTACTTCAATCGACTTCGATAGCTTAAAGTTGGGAGAGGAGTACTTCAATTTGCCATACCCTGCCGCGAAGTCGGACTTCATTCGATATGCAGCCCCTTGGTCAAGCTACAGTCCTTTTTGTTTCCACCATGGGTCGACAACGGTATCAGTTGTTGCATTTGGGTTGTGGTCCAGCAGCCGTCTACGGCTAGTCCAGGACATTGCCAGTTGCATGTCCAAGGTTCTATACCACAATGGCGGCATTTATGTTGATTTCGACATGTCGCTTGGCCACCCACAGAAGTCTGCAAGTGCAGTCCATACAGCACGTTCTGCCGCACAGCTTGGGCAGAGACAACACACTCACACCTTCGCCCGCTGACTCCATCCAGGGAACGCCAAAACATGCTTGCAACAGCTGCCTCTCGAATCAGCACACAAAATTGTCGTAGTGACCCACATATGGACCATACAGAACCAAGTGCTGACCCAGATACAATGTAAAAGATTTCAGTATGCGGGAGATCTGACACTATCTGGCAAACGTGGACGATACTGACTTGCCAGAAGATGCGAGTCGTGCATACAACGAGAGGAGTAAAGTCGGCAAAGCATGTTCCTACGTCTCTAAAGTAACACTATTCCCTTGTAGTCCCTTATCAACACACAAGATACGCAGACTACTCGAAAGACCTGTTGCAATTCTTGTCGACGTCTGGCAGCAAAAGTCCTTACGATGGGCAGGTTAGGAATTTGTGAGTGTTGGAAACTTAGGGCACGTTATCTGGGTGGTGCCCATAGTACGGATCTTCTTAGCTAGGGTTTCATGCTAGTTTCCGGCACAACCCATCTTCTGAAAATCCTATTTTACTCCAAAGAAACCAGCGCCGTCGATGCTTGCAGCTCACCAACCATATTGTGAGTTCGAAAAGGAACTCGCACACTATGTAATGAGGTGCAAGTCATCAAGAACATGGAATGATGCTTGCGTTTGTATTCCGCCCGAACATTGCTGATGTAAGCTTGCAACACCCGTTTGATTTGGTGCAGTGCTGGACAACTCTATACAGCACCACGAGGGTCTGGTGAACATGGGTCAGCATGGGCAGTTGCCACCCATCTTGGACGCTTACATGCCTGCCTGAGGCTCCCTGCAGGTAGGTTCGGTGCGCACACACTTCGGCCGCAGGCGCATGTGATGCACTGCCCAGGCTGTAAGAAGGCCATTCCGTTCTACTTGCACACTCACGCACAGATGCCTCGCACGTGTATATTCTGGCCTGTGCAGCTGTTGTGGTTGTACCAGGGCAGCAGGGCCTCTCGATTCAATGCTGAGGCTTACCGTGCAAGACATCGACGAAATTGCCTGGGACCTGTTTGTTTTGTGGCCGGTGATGCGCCCATAAGCACGCGAGCTTTCAACACTTGTTTTCGAGGTGGAGAAAGTTGGGCTACTGGATTTGGTGTCTTACAGCGACGGCTATGGTCCCGACCATGAGTCGTGCCGAGGACGGGTTCCCAGGCTTTAGGATACAGGCTCACCATCAAACACTGTCTCCACTTCTTGCATCCTTCTCTCATACCGTAGGTGGCCTTGTACAATGACTGCATTTCTTCAGGAAATATGAAAAATGATGTAAGAGTTTAGTAATATAGGAAAATATTCAACTAAAGTTTAAAGGCTTTGGTGGAAAGCGAGTTCTCAGTTTGATGCTGCCCATTGTGACCTCTCAGCTGGCCAAAGTCATGCGAGTCTTCTCATTTCTTGACCGGAACCTGAGCGACCAAGTCTTTCTGCATTGATGATGGTTCTGTCCAATTTTACTTCTCGCCCACATTCTGCAGCTTACGTCTAGGCTAGGCAATGCATTGGTTTGTCAGTCGCTTGTCATTCGGACTCATGGCCATGTTTGAGTACATCTTTGCCAGCATGTGTGGATGACGTCGAGGCTAAGCCAAGCGAATGTCTGTGAAGTCCAAGGGCAGAAGCATAACAAGAATGGTGCACCTTCCTTCCGTCGACCTCAGCTAGCAGTTATGTATGAAAGCACGCGTGCATAAAGCCTGTGCCTGCATCTGAATGCGAAAAGCAGGATTGCAATCGGCATGACGCAGAGCGAGAGAAAATCATCAACGCAAAAGTCGTGTTGATGCACCCGAACCCCTTAACCCCTAAACCCGAAACCATGCTCCCAGGATTTTCCTCCAATTTCCTCGGAGGCCTGGAAGTTCGGAGATTCCAGCAGGATTTCGCACGAAGTTTGCGGATTTCCCCTTTTGCAGGCCGCAAGGGCAGTGACTTTCATCGAGCGGTCTGGGATGCGCAGAAAGCTGCAGTTGCTTTGAGAAGCAAAGTGTGCGGCAAGCACTGATTCGCAACGAGTGTTTCTCTTGCTCACCTATTGGCCTGTAAGGTTACTCGACATTGCAACCTTGCCGAGAAGAAGGAGGAGAAAGTGTGCTGCAGCTTGGCAACATGTGCAACTCTGTGTGATACTCATCTGCAGCGACGACGGTCCTTCGGAACTATAGGAGGGGTTGATGCGAGGATGATGGGGTGTCGGTGAGTCTTGGCAGTCGTACCACGCAAGTGGTAGGCCATTCCTTTCCAGATGCTTCCCGGCGGTTCATGATGTTGCTTGCAGGTGTAGACTGCAAGGCCTAGGTTCGGAGGACTAAACAAAAAGTCTGACGTGCTCTAATTCGGGATGCATGTCTTCTTCAACTTCAGCACATGGTGCTCATAGCAAGTCTTTAAACCCTAAAGCCTAAACCCTAAACCCTGATAAGCATTCCCTACCAACTTGAAGGCGGAAAGGAAAAGAGGCGATTAAAAATAAAAACTAAACCCTTTAGCTTGCCCAAAAACGCCCATGTTTTAAGGGTTTTTCTTGTTGCGGAGGAAGGTTTGTTTGCCTTTTCTTCGAGCTGGAAAGCTGTTCGAATCGTAATACATGAAATCAAGAGGTGCTCTGAATCTCATGACTTGACAATGCCAGGGAAGCCCTTGATGGTCCGAACCTCAAGGCCTTAAAATAGTGCAGAAACGACTTGTGCATGTCTTTTCACCATCTGGAAGTGACGCCAGAACATGGCAACCCAGCACAGCCAGATGCGGCTTCAGCAAGACCCCCTCCCGCAGCATGATGAACCTCGTGCAAGTGATTTAACACAAGACAGCGGCACTTCCTGCTTCCAACTGAACAGGTTTCGATGACAACAAAGAGCAGTGCCACATCCCTTGGGGAGGACCTGAGACAAGCGTCGTGATCAGTGAGTTGGCCATGAGCCTGATAGCATTTTCATACGTTCAAGAGCAAGCCAGGACTGGGCGAGTGGATTTCCCACAATGTCTTCGCATCCAGACCACCCAAGGCTGCTTTCTGTTTCTCGAATGCGGCTTTCAGATCAGGTCAGTCTTTCCGTTGTGGAAGTTGTGGATGTTGACCCTGGGATGGTGCAGCGCCGAACCGAGGCTTCAGTGGCAATGAATCGTTCAACCCGGACCGCTTCGAGTTTGTTCTGGAGCACAAGCAGAAGCTGGAGGAGATTCGATGAGCGTGCATGTGTCCAGTTGCAGGCAGTGACTCCTTATAAGTAGATCCCCCAATTTGGGGCCCTATACTACTAAGGGCACTTCATAGGAACCCTCATTGGGGTAGGTTCGTCCAAAGAGCCATCAGGACGCGAATGCTGAGTTCGAAGCTTCTCACGTCCCGCAACCTCTGAGCAGGCCTCGCAACATGTGAATCAAGCAGTTGTTATCTTATAATAGCTTACACATTGTTGTATGGTATAGTGTATTGTAGTATTGTATAGTATATTGTAGTATTGTATAGTATATTATGGTATGTTATGTTGAATCTTGGTCTATTATACTCCTGGGGCTCGCATGGTGTAGAAATGCACACAGGCGGCTCTACCACTTCTTCAACGCGCTGCATGGCTGGGACTTTTCACTGCACTTGGTGATGTCAGAGTAGCAGCGGCAGAGTAAATGTCGCAGTGCTGCTCAGACTTCGCACTGAACATTCCCAGCCAAGGAGAGGCACACCTGTGCCACTCGGTTTATATGTGGGACTTTCCGCAAATTAGGAGTACCTTATCTTGGAGTTCTTATAATAAGGATCCTATTATTGAAGGTACTATAATAGGGTCCCCTATTTTCGGAAACTCCCATGTGGCCCCACATGTGTACTTTGACTGCATCCTGGAGCCTGCCTGAGGCAGCACTGTTCAACGAGACAACACTGGCTTCTTGACTTAAGCTTAATATATACGTCTACATATATACATCTACATATTTATTATATATAGATATATGTATATATGTATATATGTATATATGTATATATGTATGTATGTGTATATATATATATATATATATATGTATGTACCTGTCTGTGTGTGTTTTCTCAGCCCATGTTGCAGCCCAGATCCACAAAGCACGAGGTAGAGTACTTCTTTCCATGCGGGCGCATCAGCCCGCTCTGATCCCGCCAAATTTCAGGTTGGCCGCCTCTTCTCCTAAACCCAAACCTTGAACGCCAAACCCTAAACCCCTAAGCCCTAAACCCCTAAACCCTGAACCCCAAACCCTGAACCCCAAACCCTAAGCCCTAAACCCGGAACTCCAAACCCTAAACCCCTAAGCCCTAAACCCCTAAACCCTGAACCCCAAACCCTAAGCCCTAAACCCCTAAACCCTGAACCCCAAACCCTAAGCCCTAAACCCTGAAACCCAAACCCTAAGCCCTAAACTCCTAAACCCTGAAACCCAAACCCTGAACCCCAAACCCTAAGCCCTAAACCCGGAACCCCAAACCCTGAAACCCAAACCCTAAGCCCTAAACCCGGAACCCCAAACCCTAAACCCCTAAGCCCTAAACCCCTAAACCCTGAACCCCAAACCCTAAGCCCTAAAGCCCTAAACCCCTAAACCCTGAAACCCAAACCCTAAGCCCTAAACTCCTAAACCCTGAAACCCAAACCCTGAAACCCAAACCCTAAGCCCTAAACCCGGAACCCCAAACCCTGAACCCCAAACCCTAAGCCCCAAACCCTAAACCCTAAGGTCGGCCACCTCTTCTCTGCAAGCTTCACATCTGGCCATGGAGCAGTGACCAAGGCTGGACTACTCCGATGTGGGAATCTCCAAAAATTCGGGGTACCTTTATTTTGGGGTCCTTACAATACGGATCCTACTATATATTTAGGGTGCTACATTCGAGTCCCCTATTTTCGGAAACTCCCATGTCCTGCATGTTTGCACATGTTGATCGTTGAAGGGTGACAGGTTGTGCATGCAGCACTATGCACATGACGTTTGTCACTTCCCACATTTACTTCCAGGTGTCCTCCTTCCAGGGGAGCTGATCCCTATTGTGGAGCCTGTAGGGTTTATGGTTCCGGTAAGAGTCCTCAGTTCCCAATCTGTATGAGTTTGACGCAAAAAATGGACGGTGGCAACCGCAAATATCGGAAACGTGACCAGGTAACGGCTACAACCACAAGACACAATACCAGTAATGCAAAAGCCACAAAACGCTTGTGTCGATCAGTCTGCTGGCAACCTGAGACTATTGACAGGCAGCAGAAGTGTCAAAAGAGCATGTATCCGCCGAAACACAGGCTGGATTATACCATCACCTCAAAGCACAGCTGCATCCAGCAATGGCTGCATGAGCCGCACATGTTGTTGCAGCACAATCAACGCTGATGTGTCGCTGCAGGCAAACACCAGCTCGGAATTTATGTGTCCTGACTGCACTGAGGGGCCCGCTGTTCAGAAGTTCGAATTGGATTGTGTCACATATGAGCAGTGCACTCCTGGAGAACCAATATGTGCACCTATTGCCCGTGTGGTGATCAAACGAGCGCGGGAATCCGGAGTCTTTGCAGCCAAGGAGGGCGCATCCCGAGTTCAACAGTGTCAGCAAGAACTACCCTAGCCTTGACGGACCAAGAACGCTTTCACAGTCATTCATCGTCCTTGCCAATGGGCTGTGGCATGTCAGACCATCGGTGCAGCCTGTGTCTTGTCCTCCAACCCCGCAGGAAGAAGTCTTCCTTGCCAGCTGAACCAGTGACTCCGACCGATGCGCAACTGATCCAAGTAGCAAAAGGGGCGACTCGGTGCACTCCTAATGATGGTTTGCCCACCTCATTCGAAGAAGTCAGTCAGGGTCATGGGAGCGCATCGGAATATTCAGGGTAGACGACTGACGTCACCACGCTGCCTCACATGTCTGACCTTGTTTCGGCAATTTGCTTCGTGCAGGAGCTGCATCAAACCATCTTGGCGCACAACCACAATGCGGATCTTATCAAGCATCACAAGGAGCCATGCTGGTGTCAGTGTGGGCACAAAACGGAGAGCCATGTTCGTACCGCACCTGCCAATTCTGATACTGCGAGAGGCACGATCATGCAGAGTGCTGCTGACTTGCCACGCGCATGCCTTGCTTGTAGATGTTCGACTAACTTCGTGTTCCCAGTTTTTAAAGACTCCTAAGGCACTCCTCCGACAAGACGGCCTTCGCTAAAAATACTCGCAACTGCTTCAGCTGACGTTCCAGGGTTTCATAAACCTTAAGCCCTAAAAAGCCATGGAGCCTGAAACCCCTAGGCCCTAGCTTCTCAACGAAGCTTTGCATTGAAGCTCTAAACCCCTAAGCCCTAAACCCCTAAACCCTGAGCCTGAAACCCTTAAACCCTAAACCCCTAAACCCCTGAACCCTAAGCCCCTAAAGCCCCCCCGATTGAAACGCCCTAAACCCCTAAACCCTAAACCCCTAAACCCCCCAAGGCCCAACCCTAAACCCTATACCCTATACCCTAAACCCTAAACCCCTAAACCCCTAAACCCTGAACCCCTAAACCCTAAACCCTAAACCCTAAACCCCCCCCCGATTGAAACGCCCTAAACCCGAATCGCAGGATTCCATAGATGCTCTTCGCGAGCGATGCGCAAAGATGCAGGGAAACTCGACCAAGACCTCCGAGGCCCGGCCCGGCCCGGCCCGGGAGCTTTTTTTTTTTTTAAGATCTATATATATATATATCTATATATATATATATATTAATTATCATACTAGAGATTATATTAAATATGGTGTTATATATGATACTATATCTTAGATTACTATACTGTCTTTGCATTGTTTGCATGTTCGGGGTTTAGGGTTAGGGAATAAGGTTTAGGCTGTCGGGTTTGGGATTCAGGGTTTTGGGGAACCAGAACAGTTAGATTGTAGGCCCCGAAGTTTAGTAACCCTAGATCCGAAACCTCCTGGACCCTAAGCCCCGAATCCGCAAACAAACACGAAGGTTTAGGGTTTAGGGTTTAGGGTTTAGGGTTTAGGGCGTGCAGTAGAGTTTCGCTCGAAACACAATGCTGACATGCCAGATTCAGCTGCAGCTGAGACAGCTGGACGCGAGGCTGAAGCAGCAGCAGAAGCTCGGATGCCACTTTAGGGTTTTAGGGTTCAGGGGCTTTAGGCTTGTAGGTTTTGGGGCTTAGGGTTTCAGCGCTTCGGGTTTCAGTTTACATCCCGCTCTGACAGTGGCCAGCTCGTGAATGAGTGCTGTGGGCCCTCAGGAAGCAGCGGAAATTGGATCCGTTGTTCGAGAGGTGCTGGTTTGGATGCTTCATTCGATTTAGGGGTTTAGGGCTGCCACACTCCATGTTCAAACTCGGAGCTTGACGCACTCTATTCCTGGGGCGCGGGTTGATGGCAGGCTGTCAGCCTTGGAATTGAAAGTTGCGACCGGTGCAACGGGAGCTCAAGCCGGTGCTCAAACCGGTGCTGCCGCCGCGGCGGGAGTCTCAGCACGTTCGGCTTTGAGTGCCAAGCATACCACAGGATATGCTTTTGAGCAGTTGCCGTGACTGCTGTGTCTTGTAAGGCTTGGGGTGCGTACTCCCGGTCGCCGGTGGCAGGGGCCTTGTTCAGCTACGAAGAATTACACTGCTCTTTGACTTGCGCGCTACACTTGTCGCTGGCCCGACGTCCGATGAGCAGCGCATCTAGCAAGAGTGCTTCTCTTATGTCCTAGGATGCCCAGTAGTACCCTTATTCCCTTTTTGTAGTCCTAGGTTCCTTATATAGTTACCCAATACCAAAAAGAGAGGCCTTTTTATTCTTAGGTTACTGGGTATCCTAGTGTCCCTAAACCCTAAACCGTCATGTTCGCCCAGTCATTGCCTCCTGGCATATCGGCTCCTCCCGGCATTGGCATCGAGGCTCCGCTTGCCAAGCATCTTTTCACCATGTTGGGAGCTCTCCGGGACCATGCCCAATCTTACCTTTGGTTAGTGGGGAATGGAAGAATGGTAGTAGTAGTAGTAGTAGTAGTAGTAGTAGTAGTAGTAGTAGTAGTAGTAGTAGTAGTAGTAGTGGTAGTGGTAGTGGTAGTGGCAGTGGTTATAATTGTACCCCATTCCTCCATTCCCTACGAACCACAGGTAAGCAATGCGAATCCATGCGGCAAGCTCTCAGCAGCAAGGGATGAGGCAAAGCAGCCTGATTCGTGTTCGTTTTGTTCCTGAATGTGAGCTGACCGTTGTGGCAACCAGCAAGCTTAGAAGCTGTGCACATCCAGCCCATATAGCAATATACTACGGCTGATGACTATTCGGCTGAGGCCAGTACGCATGATAAGGAATATACCAAAATTCCCATAGTTTAGGCCATTAAGGCAATGCAGGATTTACATCATCAACCGTAATTTCCTGGACTTAGGGCCCTAAACCCTAAACCCTAAACCGTGGCTGTCAGGCAGTAGCACCTGGGTTGCAGACTGCAGCAAAGGCTCCTTGAGCCTGTCAGTTCTTCGTGGCCGACGATGTGCTACCGTATCAAGGGTCCCAAAGACTTGGTAGGTTCTGGTGATGAAGGAAGGATAAGATGGTAATTTTGCACACTACTTCGCTGCAGGTTCTGTATGACAAGAAATCAAGTTTAGCAGGATGCAATCGGATGCAAGCATGCTCTGCTTCGCACGTGTCTGATATGAGCATGCCTTCGGCTTCAGCACCGCACTTGAAGATCCAAGCATTTCTCGTACCGTGGTAAGCTTGTTTCTGAAGATCCTTGAAGCTGCTTGTTCGCATGCTCGGCATAGGCCTAGGAGGAAACAAACCAAGCAGGCGCGGAGAGAGTTAATGAGCGAAGTGGTAAGCAGGAACGACAGGAACCTCTGACATGTCATGCCTGCTGAGGGTTGTACACATGACCTGTGTTGTCGTGCGGTACCTCCGGTACATTCTGCAAGTTCAGAATGTGCGGTACACTAACACGAAGTCACCGGTGCTTCACCGATGAAATTAAGAAACACCAAGAAGACGAAGAAGAGGCATCATAGACTGAGATTAATGATATGAAGTCTAGCCAGGCGGCGTCACAGGTCAAAGTGAGGGATTGGAGTTCTGTGTGGTGGAGGTTGGATGTAGTCCTCAAGGACTTCCCTGGACGTTGACAGCCTGGACATACATGAACGCATGCATGTTCTTCATCTTCAGCCATACTTTGGCAACGTGTGACAGGTCGGAGAGTCAGCTTCCAAAGACAAGGCTCCTTGACATCATAAGTCGCTGCTGCGTACTTAGTCTGATCGGCAAATTTGATGCAGCAGAGCTTGACAGCAACGTTCGCAGCATGCACACCGCAAGTGCTGATTCTCTTTGAACTGGTTTCTGCAGCTGCGGCAGATTTGCTTTGTCTTGTCTGCAGGTACATGCAGTACCACCAGTTGCAGAAGAGACGGATGAGGCACGGTCTCAGGTGAAATTACCCGACGCGATGCGCATAATATTTGTGTTGATTCAGCTGGCTTCACACGCCAGCAAGACAAGTTCATAGTTGTTGATGCCCTGCGTTCTAATGCTCAGATGATTGGGATGCTGCCGGAACTGTCCATGCAAGTGTGTCGCCATGGGACGGCACACATCGACCAAATGCTGGAGCAAGGCACACATACACACAGAGATTTGCTGAATTGAACCCCTGCGGTTTGTCTGTGGGGTGTGATGTAACGAGCAATGCACGTTCGGGGCATAGACCTATAAGTCTCAACTTGGCTGAGGAGGCAAGCAATCACTGGAATCGTTCGCTTCAAAGCTGGCACTCCTATTCTCCACTTGGATTAAACAGCGCATAATATTATACTGTGTTATGGTATATTATATCATATAACTCTATTTCAGAATATATATATATATATATACATGTACATACGCAAGACACGAGCAACTTGTTCACGGACTCGCACGAAGAAGAGCCGTGAAATACGTTTTTGCAAATGTCGCAGCCAGGCATAAACCCGAGTCTTCATGTGGCTCTCTGCGGACCAGCCAGTGCGGCGCTTGCTGCTTCTTGTCTATGCGTGTTGCAGGCGGCCAGGAACTAACTACAGCATACTAGTATGGTGTCGTTTCTGTCCCCGGTGGGAGTTGTGTGTGTGTGTGGCCTGGCCAGGAGCTGCACAGGCGTGCGGGAAATTACTCCCCTCGCGGCATTACATTTTCGGAGCGGTCATAATGATTGTCGTTGTCGTCATCGTCGTCGTCATTTTCACATTAGAAAGGGCCCGGACCCTCAAATCCTCGCTTCTGTCTCGGTGGTGCCAGTAAAGCTTTAGCTGCAGTTGCTTGTGAGTCATCCTGAGCGAGACAGCTTCTTCGGGCACGGATTGGGAGATCGAGTTTGCGGAAGCTTCGGGGGGCTGTGAGGAGTGCTTTTTACGTCTGCCCAGGGACACGGCACGTTTTGGTGCTGACCGGAGACAGAATCCCGATCGGCTTGACGGAGAAACTTCTGAGTGTTGCATTGGGTGCTCCAAGTATTGTGAGTGCATGCCTACTGCGTTTTGTCCCCCACTGCGATGCTTTCAAAGGTTCAGCGCAACTCCCACTGAGTCTGGCAGTCGAGCACCTGAACTCTCAATCAGGCCGCACCTGAAAATCTGGAAAGGGGTTGCGTGCCGCAGAGAGCAGAGACGTTGGCACAGGTGTAAGTTTGGCTGGTACTTAAAGGATCATGGGACTTAGTAACTAGGGTTATAATTAGGGTAACTGTATTTACAACTGCTTGTAACCCCAATTAAGGTACTTATAACCTCACTTACTAAGTCCCATGATCCTTCAAGTATACATGTCAAATCCGGATGCGATGGACTTGACTTTCATGACTCTCTAAGCGCCGCAGGCCAACAACCGCTTGGGCCTTCCTCTTGTTTCAAGAAGTATTGTTTGGTCCCCAAGTATGTGTTGTCCGTTGGTACGGTCTAGCCCAGTTCAATCGTGTGAGTTTGTTTGCCACAGAATGTTCCAAAGTGTTTGCCCCAGTATGTTCCTGCATGTAGTCATCGTTCGTTGCCTGATATGCTGTCGGCGTCCTGATGTTGAGGCATGTTCTGGCATGCCGCGATGTTTCAAGCAGTTATGTTGTTGTGGTGGGGGTGGTGTGGTAGTGTTGCTGGTGATGGTGGCGATGTTGGTGGTGGTGCAGGAGGTGGTGGTGGTGGTGGTGGTGGTGGTGGTGGTGGTGGTGGTGGTGGTGGTGGTGGTGGTGGTGGTGGTGGTGGTGCTCGCGGTGCTCGCGGTGCTCGCGGTGCTCGCGGTGCTCGCGGTGCTCGCGGTGCTCGCGGTGCTCGCGGTGGTGGTGGTGGTGGTGGTGGTGGTGGTGGTGGTGGTGGTGGTGGTGGTGGTGGTGGTGGTGGTGGTGGTGGTGGTGGTGGTGGTGGTGGTGGTGGTGGTGGTGGTGGTGGTGGTGGTTTGTTTGTACCGCAGTTAGGAGAGATCCGAACGTTGCGACAGGAACTAGGTCAGCGAGTATTCGCCGGATGCTAGGTGCATCACGCTGCTGTTGAGCGTACCAAGACTCCACGCTGCCACGAGTGACAGCGCACATAATCTAGAAAAGGATCAAGCGCTATGATGGGTCAATGCGCACAACGCGAGGCTATTCCCCGCTGCAACCGCGTCTGAGACACAGGTGGTGGTGGTGGTGGTGGTGGTGGTGGTGGTGGTGGTGGTGGTGGTGGTGGTGGTGGTGGTGGTGGTGGTGGTGGTGGTGGTGGTGGTGGTGGTGGTGGTGGTGGGGGTTGTGGTGGTGGTGGTGGTGGTGGTGGTGGTGGTGGTGGTGGTGGTGGTGGTGGTGGTGGTGGTGGCGGTGGCGGTGGCGGTGGCGGTGGTGGTGGTGGTGGTGGTGGTGATGTAGTGGTTGTTGTTGATGGTGGTGTTGTGGTGTTGTGTTGTTGTTTTGTTGGTGGTGCTGTTGCTAATGGTGTGGATGTTGATGGTGGTGTTGGTGGTGTTGGTGGTGTTGGTGGTGAGTCGCGGTGGTGTAGCGGTGTCGGTGTTGTCGATGTTGTCGGTGTCGTCGGTGTTGTCGGTGTTGTGTTTGTTGTTGTTGTTGTTGTTGTTGTTGTTGTGATGGTGGTGGTGGTGGTGGTGGTGGTGGTGGTGGTGGTGGTGGTGGTGGTGGTGGTGGTGGTGGTGGTGGTGGTGGTGGTGGTGGTGGTGGTGGTGGTGGTTGTGGTTGGTGGTGGTGCTGGCGGTGCATGTTGTCGTATGTCGTCGTCTGTTAGTTACAGTGTGCTGTAACGTACTGTATGCTATCGTATGCTGTAAGATGGTTTTCCCAGTATGCTACAGTCTGTAATCGTATCAGTATGCTGCCAGGCTATGCCAGTGTACTATCATGCCTCACCGTCTACGTGTGCTTCAGTAGGCTGCAGTACACTGCGGTTCTACATGCAGTGTATCACCAAAGCATCTTGCAGCAGTATGTTGCTGCAGTTTTAGGCGTGCCGCAAGGTTGCAGGATGTTGCCGGGCATAGTTGAATGTAGTGCACGAGTTGCACCCGTTGGGGAGGGGAGAACGGACGCAAAATAAATGCAGCAGAAGGTGAGCTGTGCGAGCATGCTGCAGCTCCAGACGCTCAAGCGTGAAGGGGAGCAGCACACGTTTGCCCCTTTCGTGCATTACCCAGGGCTTCATGGTGCCATTGGAGTTTGCCGTTGTCCCTGCGTTGACCATCGTTTATGGCACTTTAGCTTACAACGATATCAAACTTTTGGCAAGCTGGCTCTTGGATGGATATTTTCGCAGCAAAGGGGACGGAGCCAACGATCCGTCAAAACGTCGCATTGATGAGGCGTTGGAGACGCTGACTGAAGAGAACTTTGCCAATGCCAGCAACTTGCTGCAGTATGCTATGCTGCTGGCAGTGATACTGTTCGCATCGATGGGGTCCCCCTTGTTGGCCGTGCTGTGCTTTCTCAAATCCGTTGTTTTCATGGTGATCGCAAGAGGCCACTTCAGGATGACAGCGATCTGGGCACGAAGATACCTTGTACTCAGCTACCTGTTGTTCATCCCCTTCTTTTGGGCCCCCGCACGGAAGGAGGTGATCATGGCTTACCGTATCATGATGGTGATCCAGTGCGTGGACAGCCAATTGCACATCCCATGCCAGTTCCTTCTTTCGCTGGCAGAGGCCATCTTCCACGTTTGGGCCCATGGTGTAGATGAGTCGGCAATCCCCTGCGTCATCATCCAAGTCTTCGCTGCTGCGACAGCCAGCACCGTCAGTGTTGTGCTTGAGAACCTTAGTAGCTGAGTGGATACACTTTACATCTTTTGGGATGGTATTACCACTATGAAACTAAAAGTGTGCACTTTTGGGGGGGGCTTATGAACTCAGCAACTAAGGAACTGCTTGAAGCAGCGCCTTGAAGCAGAGTTCAGGTCGGCGGACGACGAGACCATCACATCCGGCTTCAGACGGGTTCTTCGAGGGATTTGTGACGGTGAGATCCTGCTGAATGGTGATTTGAGGATTGAGGGCAACGGTCATTGCCTCAATCGGTTGATGTCAACACATGAAGATTTTTCGAACAAGCGGTTTCAGGAACTTCTCCTGTCTGACGAAGAGGAGCAGACTCGATTCCGAAAGTTCATTTCCAGCTCTGCGGTTTGCGATGACACGCCTCAGTGCTTGCGTGTGTCCTTGTGCAGCAGTTCGGTTGCCAGGGTCGGTGTTGACGTGTACCACGTCGCGCTGCCACACTTCCGCGGCTGCAAAGAAAACTACCATCTCTTGGCCTTAAAGGAAGACTCGGAGACCAAGGCGATTCCCGATGCTCCGCCACAGAGCTTCGACCGCTTTGAGGCTGAGAGAGAGAGCCGGACACGGCAGCTTGGAGCCCTGGCGGCCTCACGAGCCCGGTCGGCTGCTTCCGCTGCTTCGGATGGGCTTTGTCTCTTCAACTTGCCCCAGATCTCGGAGATGATTCTGAGCTTGGACACGGCCACCCAGGAGATCCAGCAGCTGCACGTGAATTACATGTCCGACACCTTGCAGACCATGGGCTTGAGAAAGCTAGTGAGGCCCACTGACTGGGAGAAGGTGCGAGGCACGATCACCAAGTACGTGGACCATGCCCGGCGGTACACAGGCTGTCCCAGCCCGAAGATCTTACATTCCCTATGGGTCAGAAGGTTTGACAAACCAAACAAGTACATGAAAGCTCATAAGGCGAGACTCTACTTCTCAGCCACCGGCCGCCGAAACGATTCCGGTGCCGGCTCGCTCGACAGAGTTTGGCTGTCACTATCAAGCTGCCCGGCATGGGTTAGTTTTGCCATAGCTGACATTTTTAGTTCGAGCATGGTGCCGCTAAACGAATCTGCCGCTGTGGTTCGTTTCCCAAAACCTGGGCGAGCATCAGCTAGACTTCCATCGTATGGTCTGCTACCTCATGCCTTATCACGATTGTCGATCAAAGTAAATATACGTACATACTACATATGTATGTATGTATGTATATATATATATATATACACACACACACACATTTTTCCATGGTGTACGATTACTATCACAGTGTCTCTCAGTCCTGGTGAGCTGAGATTGGAAGATCAAGGAGCAGCCCGAAGCCACGCCCTCCGAGCAGCTTGGCCTTGCTTGGTACCCAGAGACTCCAATATCCCTTAATTAAGGAATATTCCTTAAATCATATTAGGGATCCTACTATAACTTAAGGAATTTTCCTTAATTAAGGGATATTGGAGTCTCTGGGTAAGCGAACCGGGCCAGGAATGGAGTTTGTAGGGCAGGGTTCAGCCGGTTTAGCGTTTAGAGAGTAGGGTTAAGTCAAGGGCTTGTGATTTGAGCAACAATTACCGTGAGTAGCAAGCACAAGAGCTTCTGGCATCGTAATTGCAATATGCGAGTAGAGTTCGTAGGGATTCGTAGGACCTACTACCCCAGCAGCAGCAACCGCTGCGAGTTGACTGGCAATGCTTCCAGAATCATGTATTCATTGGCTTGCAGTCTTCTAAAACCCAAGCTGTTGCCACCCTGAGACCCCGAACCACCTGAACCCCGACCTCATAAGGTTGGGGAGTATCTCCGAGCAGCTTGACGAAGAGCTTAGTCGCGTGGCACGAAGAAGGAGGAGCTTTGCTCGGGTGGAGTTCAGAATGTCGTGGATCGCAAGTGTCGAAAGCTCATGCACATTTCTCCACCATCGCGTCCTTTGTGTGCCGACGTCTCCTTCAAAAAGCAAGTCGCAAGACGTTCGAGCCGGGACTTGAATGTGGGTTGTGAAATTCGCATCATATATTTTAAAGTACCCGATTACGTTTTTTCGCAGCATGTTGTAGCATGGTATCGTAGGTCACCAATTGTTCCAGTACAGTCTGCTTCAGCGTGTTATTGTCTTTCAATGTTTCACGGTGAGTTACAACAGAGGGTATTTGACAGCATTGTCAACATGCCATGGTAGCTTGCGGTAGGTTCTTTGCATTTCCGTGCTGTTACAGTATGTCTTTGTAGCTTTGAGCACAGCCCATTCCTGTACACTATTGAGTTCTCGCAAGTTCCCGCATGTTCCCGCTGGTTCTGGTGTGTCGTGACATATGGCGCATGTTCCAGTGTGTGATTGCAAGTTACGTAGTGTTTCGGTGCACCGTGGTTTATGATGTCATACTCGAGAGAAGGCCGGCATGTGACATGCATTGTAAGTGATAGCATGTTGCTGCAGCGTGTTTTTCGCCCGCGCTTCTTTGACACGGCATTAACCTTTATCAGCATGCTTCCAGGCTAGCACAGCATCCTACAGAGCCATATCGTAGAGACTTATACATTGCCTGTTTTACGTTTGCTTCAGTAGGCTGCAGTACTGTCCATACACTGCGGTAAACGTAGCGTATCATAGAAGCATGTTGTGCGGCAGAGGGGTTGCATTTCTTCGCCTGGTGGCATGGCGGTCATCTCAAGGCCATGCCATGATTTTCAATGCTCCGAGGTGACCCGGGCGACTTTGCCTTACAATCTTCGTGAGCGCCATGCACAGGTTCTCCGTGGCGCAAGCCAACACAGTTTGTTTCACTCACTGGGGAAGACACCCCAACCTTCTTTTCTAGACCCAGTGCACTATATATGTAGCTCCTCATATGTGACAGAGGCGCCGAAATGACGTCACGATTTCGCTGCAGCTGCTGTTGCACATGTTCGATGCGCACGTGCTCCGAACTCCCACAGTGCCCGCAGCTTGCGTCACAAGTCAGACGGTGTCGCAGACCATGGGTTTCTTGTGTAGTTTGTGCGCGAAGCATGCTCCCTGTCAGTGACTCGGTCATCTGGTGCTCGATATCCAAGTACATCGTATTTTTGGATTATTGAGCCTAACTGTTGTTCCGGGAAAACTGCAAAGCGAGTCCGAAACAAGTTATTATGTTCTAGCAAAATTACAAACTTATGAACATGCAACATGCCGTATACAGAATCAGACGGTCGAATTCTTTCTTGCAAGCACCATGTGGTGACAAAGAATCCTTCAAACATGATATCAAATAAAATGATCTTAGCATTCATATCTAATTCATAGCCACTAGTTTAGAGAAACGAAAACAGTGTATTCAGAACTAAACAGTCATACTTTCTATCGAAAAGTCGCAACGTCATTGGGCCCGCGGTTTAACTTTCGTTTGACTTGCACGTGCGGGGCCGGAAGCCTGCGGCGCCCACACGTGCTTTCTGGTGTATTTTATCGGGAGAATGCGAGGACAGGTGAGGGGAGGGGAACAGGAAGGAAGGAACCAGGACAACTAGGCGCGCCGAGCGGGAAGCGAGAGAGGAAGGGAACCGGGTATGAGGGAAGGAAGCAAGTCAATAGTATCATGATTAGCATTATGATTACTAGTATCATTATTGGTATTAGTATTATAAGGAAGGAAGGAGGTTTCCCGGCACGCCCGACAATCAAGCTCTGAACGTTGCGCTCCAGATCTTGATCCCCCAACTTCAACCCTGTATGCACGTTGCGGCAACAGAAAGAATAGCAATCTGTATAGGGCCAGAAGTTGTATACCTTGGTTTCACTAATCGTTTTAAACTTCGTAAATAGTAAACCTTGAAGTCATCTCGAAAAGGAGACCCTAAAGTGACGAAGGTAGAGTAAACTTCAAAATCTTCTTTAAGAAAAAACTTTAAGGGAAAGGTCAGTAAAACAAAATCTTAAGAAGACACTGCGGTTCTACATGCAGTGTATCACCAAAGCATCTTGCAGCAGTATGTTGCTGCAGTTTTAGGCCTGTCGCAAGGTTGCAGGATGTTGCCGGGCATAGTTGAATGTAGTGCACGAGTTGCACCCGTTGGGGAGGGGAGAACGGACGCAAAATAAATGCAGCAGAAGGTGAGCTGTGCGAGCATGCTGCAGCTCCAGACGCTCAAGCGTGAAGGGGAGCAGCACACGTTTGCCCCTTTCGTGCATTACCCAGGGCTTCATGGTGCCATTGGAGTTTGCCGTTGTCCCTGCGTTGACCATCATTTATGGCAGTTTAGCTTACAACGATATCAAACTTTTGGCAAGCTGGCTCTTGGATGGATATTTTCGCAGCAAAGGGGACGGAGCCAACGATCCGTCAAAACGTCGCATTGATGAGGCGTTGGAGACGCTGACTGAAGAGAACTTTGCCAATGCCAGCAACTTGCTGCAGTATGCTATGCTGCTGGCAGTGATACTGTTCGCATCGATGGGGTCCCCCTTGTTTGCCGTGCTGTGCTTTCTCAAATCCGTTGTTTTCATGGTGATCGCAAGAGGCCACTTCAGGATGACAGCGATCTGGGCACGAAGATACCTCGTACTCAGCTACCTGTTGTTCATCCCCTTCTTTTGGGCCCCCGCACGGAAGGAGGTGATCATGGCTTACCGTATCATGATGGTGATCCAGTGCGTGGACAGCCAATTGCACATCCCATGCCAGTTCCTTCTTTCGCTGGCAGAGGCCATCTTCCACGTTTGGGCCCATGGTGTAGATGAGTCGGCAATCCCCTGCGTCATCATCCAAGTCTTCGCTGCTGCGACAGCCAGCACCGTCAGTGTTGTGCTTGAGAACCTTAGTAGCTGAGTGGATACACTTTACATCTTTTGGGATGGTATTACCACTATGAAACTAAAAGTGTGCACTTTTGGGGGGGGCTTATGAACTCAGCAACTAAGGAACTGCTTGAAGCAGCGCCTTGAAGCAGAGTTCAGGTCGGCGGACGACGAGACCATCACATCCGGCTTCAGACGGGTTCTTCGAGGGATTTGTGACGGTGAGATCCTGCTGAATGATGATTTGAGGATTGAGGGCAACGGTCATTGCCTCAATCGGTTGATGTCAACACATGAAGATTTTTCGAACAAACGGTTTCAGGAACTTCTCCTGTCTGACGAAGAGGAGCAGACTCGATTCCGAAAGTTCATTTCCAGCTCTGCGGTTTGCGATGACACGCCTCAGTGCTTGCGTGTGTCCTTGTGCAGCAGTTCGGTTGCCAGGGTCGGTGTTGACGTGTACCACGTCGCGCTGCACACTTCCGCGGCTGCAAAGAAAACTACCATCTCTTGGCCTTAAAGGAAGACTCGGAGACCAAGGCGATTCCCGATGCTCCGCCACAGAGCTTCGACCGCTTTGAGGCTGAGAGAGAGAGCCGGACACGGCAGCTTGGAGCCCTGGCGGCCTCACGAGCCCGGTCGGCTGCTTCCGCTGCTTCGGATGGGCTTTGTCTCTTCAACTTGCCCCAGATCTCGGAGATGATTCTGAGCTTGGACACGGCCACCCAGGAGATCCAGCAGCTGCACGTGAATTACATGTCCGACACCTTGCAGACCATGGGCTTGAGAAAGCTAGTGAGGCCCACTGACTGGGAGAAGGTGCGAGGCACGATCACCAAGTACGTGGACCATGCCCGGCGGTACACAGGCTGTCCCAGCCCGAAGATCTTACATTCCCTATGGGTCAGAAGGTTTGACAAACCAAACAAGTACATGAAAGCTCATAAGGCGAGACTCTACTTCTCAGCCACCGGCCGCCGAAACGATTCCGGTGCCGGCTCGCTCGACAGAGTTTGGCTGTCACTATCAAGCTGCCCGGCATGGGTTAGTTTTGCCATAGCTGACATTTTAGTTCGAGCATGGTGCCGCTAAGCGAATCTGCCGCTGCGGTTCGTTTCCCAAACCTGGGCGAGCATCAGCTAGACTTCCATCGTATGGTCTGCTACCTCATGCCTTATCACGATTGTCGATCAAAGTAAGTATACGCACATACTACATATGTATGTATGTATATATATATATGTATATTTATATATATATATATATATATATATATACACACATTTTTCCATGGTGTACGATTACTATCACAGTGTCTCTCAGTCCTGGTGAGCTGAGATTGGAAGATCAAGGAGCAGCCCGAAGCCACGCCCTCCGAGCAGCTTGGCCTTGCTTGGTACCCAGAGACTCCAATATCCCTTAATTAAGGAAAATTCCTTAAATCATATTAGGGAACCTACTATAATTTAAGGAATTTTCCTTAATTAAGGGATATTGGAGTCTCTGGGTAAGCGAACCGGGCCAGGAATGGAGTTTGTAGGGCAGGGTTCAGCCGGTTTAGCGTTTAGAGAGTAGGGTCAAGTCAAGGGCTTGTGATTTGAGCAACAATCACCGTGAGTAGCAAGCACAAGAGCTTCTGGCATCGTAATTGCAATATGCAAGTAGAGTTCGTAGGGATTCGTAGGACCTACTACCCCAGCAGCAGCAACCGCTGCGAGTTGACTGGCAATGCTTCCAGAATCATGTATTCATTGGCTTGCAGTCTTCTAAAACCCAAGCTGTTGCCACCCTGAGACCCCGAACCACCTGAACCCCGACCTCATAAGGTTGGGGAGTATCTCCGAGCAGCTTGACGAAGAGCTTAGTCGCGTGGCACGAAGAAGGAGGAGCTTTGCTCGGGTGGAGTTCAGAATGTCGTGGATCGCAAGTGTCGAAAGCTCGTGCACATTTCTCCACTATCGCGTCCTTTGTGTGCCGACGTCTCCTTCAAAAAGCAAGTCGCAAGACGTTCGAGCCGGGACTTGAATGCGGGTTGTGAACTTCGCATCATATATTTTAAAGTACCCGATTACGTTTAGTCGCAGCATGTTGTAGTATTGTATCGTAGGTCACCAACTGTTCCAGGGCAGTCTGATTCAGCGTGTTATTGTCTTTCAATGTTTCACTGTGAGTTACAACAGAGGGTATTTGACAGCATTGTCAACATGCCATGGTAGCTTGCGGTAGGTTCTTTGCATTTCTGTGCTGTTACAGTATGTCTTTGTAGCTTTGAGCACAGCCCATTCCTGTACACTGTTGAGTTCTCGCAAGTTCCCGCGTGTTCCCGCTGGTTCTGGTGTGTCGTGACATCATGGCGCATGTTCCAGTGTGTGATTGCAAGTTACGTAGTGTTTCGGTGCACCGTGGTTTATGATGTCATATGCGAGAGAAGGCCGGCATGTGACATGCATTGTAAGTGATAGCATGTTGCTGCAGCGTGTTTTTCGCCCGCGCTTCTTTGACACGGTATTAACCTTTATCTGCATGCTTCCAGGCTAGCACAGCATCCTACAGAGCCATATCGTAGAGATTTATACATTGCCTGTTTTACGTTTGCTTCAGTAGGCTGCGGTACTGTCCATACACTGCGGTAAACGTAGCGTATCACAGAAGCATGTTGTGCGGCAGAGGGGTTGCATTTCTGCGCCTGGTGGCATGGCGGTCATCTCAAGGCCATGCCATGACAGTACATGCGTATGATTTTCAATGCTCCCAGGTGACCCGGGCGACTTTGCCGTACAATCTTCGTGAGCGCCATGCACAGGTTCTCCGTGGCGCAAGCCAACACAGTTTGTTTCACTCACTGGGGAAGACACCCCCAACCTTCTTTTCTAGACCCAGTGCACTATATATGTAGCTCCTCATATGTGACAGAGGCGCCGAAATGACGTCACGATTTCGCTGCAGCTGCTGTTGCACATGTTCGATGCGCACGTGCTCCGAACTCCCACAAAGTCCACAGCTTGCGTCACAAGTCAGACGGTGTCGCAGACCATGGGTTTCGTGTGTAGTTTGTGCGCGAAGCATGCTCCCTGTCAGTGACTCGGTCATCTGGTGATCGATATCCAAGTACATCGTATTTTTGGATTATTGAGCCTAACTGTTGTTCCGGGAAAACTGCAAAGCGAGTCCGAAACAAGTTATTATGTTCTAGCAAACTTACAAAGCTATCAACATGCAACATGCCGTATACAGAATCATACGGTCGAATTCTTTCTTGCAAGCACCATGTGGTGACAAAGAATCCTTCAAACATGATATCAAATAAAATGATCTTAGCATTCATATCTAATTCATAGCCACTAGTTTAGAGAAACGAAAACAGTGTATTCAGAACTAAACAGTCATACTTTCTATCGAAAAGTCGCAACGTCATTGGGCCCGCGGTTTAACTTTCGTTTGATTTGCACGTGCGGGGCCGGAAGCCTGCGCCCACACGTGCTTTCTGGT
>CAJNDT010000101.1:277500-309046 GCA_905221615.1 Symbiodinium sp. CCMP2592 | reverse complement strand
AGCAAGATAGATTCAGAAATAGATCCAGAGAGAGATATAGAGAGAGAGAAATATAGAGAGAGATACAATTGTAAAAAGAGAGAGAATATTATTTGAAGAGGCAGGGATTCTAATTTATATCGTTTCCTTAATTCATCATAGTAGCTTGTCTTCGTAATAATATTTTCTTTCCGATTATTGAGATAAATATATTCCGAAATATTTATTTCAGAAATATATTCTAAAGAATAGAATTCGAAAAAATATAATTTGACTTATTATTATAATACCATTTGGTGTCATTACCATCACCATTCCCAGCCTCGAAGATATTTGTACCGAAGATGATGACTAATGTCGTTACTACCACTACCGCAGCTTCTCCTACCCCTACGACTTCGCCCACAACTGATTAACCCCAATATTCGCTCCAAATACCAGAGTTCTTCTCAAATAGGAAAGAAGTGAAAATAGAAAAAAATCAGACCAAGTGACAGGCTTTCCAAGAAGCTGACATATATATATATATATATATATATATATATATATTTATTTATTTATTTATATATATGTATGTATGTAGACTCACACATCTGCGCAATAGTTCCAGTTCTGCATGTGTTGTCTGCGCGATTGTTTTGCTGGTTTGTGCTCTTGTTTGGCTATG
Source organism: Symbiodinium sp. CCMP2592 (assembly GCA_905221615.1). Lineage (NCBI taxonomy): Eukaryota > Dinophyceae > Suessiales > Symbiodiniaceae > Symbiodinium > Symbiodinium sp. CCMP2592. Next base: position 308,400 of record CAJNDT010000101.1, on the reverse strand, counting down.
TATGCTTGTTCCCTTTTTATGTATATCGACCTTGTATGTTTACTAACGTGTCTGCTTGCTTTTAGCCTAATATTTACAGATACGAACTTTACTTTAGGTAGTTATCTGTTTACTTCTTTCTGTGTTTACAGGACCGCTTCTTGGATGTGAACCAACATAAATACAGTAGATGGATATTTGCACCAGGATAGGTATACTGTTGCTTAAAAAGCTATCTGTTCAGGACTGCTGATGCTGTCCAGTTGTTTCCACGCTTTTAGCTTGAAGGTTGAAGTTCCGTCATCATGAAGATCCAATGCTACCCCAAATTCATGATTATCTGGCGCGCATCTCGATGGTTCTTCGGTCCCTGCCCCACTTGGTGGGTCTGGTACCTATTCGTGAGAGATTCATTGTAGTCGGAAACATGCTGCATCTTGCAACACGTGTCAGCGGTCGCGGTAGCTCTGCTCTGGCTGGGAACCTGCATCCAGGGCATGGTGGCACCTAGCACGTTTTCGGGCTATGCACGGTTACAAGGGACGGCAACCGACAATCTCGGTAATGTCTACAAACTGAACCGAAAGGCGAGCTGGGCCAAACTATGGATAATCGAGACAGCATCTCCGGCAAATTACCACAAAATGCTCTCGACATCTCTTGACACCCAACCTGCAAGCGACGAGGCCGCGAACCAATGAAGCAGCTTGAGGCGCACGGGAAGCTGACCGCAAGTGAATGCCTCCTGGTCTTGGCTTCACTTCTCAACATGTCGCCGCTTGCCATCATGGGACAGAGGTATAGGTGACATGGATGAACTGATGAGTAAATAGATAAAAAGATAGATCAATAGATTCAGATATGCAAAAAGGTAGGTAGATAGATGGAGACATTAACGGAGAGATGGATAGACAGCTAGGCACACGGACAGGCAGACGGAAGGACGGCCGTGCGGACACACCAATGACACCGCTCACTCCTCTTTTTGTCCAGAGTTCGGAAGTCCACTGCAGCTGCCGTTCGCGAATGCTCTGCAGGTAGCAAGGAGCAGCGAAAGTGAGGAGCAAAGTACATGTACAGAGATCTTGAAATCACCCCCCCGCTTCTGGGTGGGATGGGAGGGAAGCTTGAGCATCGTTTGATGCGGCCACTCTACAAGTCAATCACTACAGTCAAACTCGTTCAAGAACATCCATGACACCGCTCACTCCTCTTTTTGTCCAGAGTTCGGAAGTCCACTGCAGCTGCCGTTCGCGAATGCTCTGCAGGTAGCAAGGAGCAGCGAAAGTGAGGAGCAAAGTACATGTACAGAGATCTTGAAATCACCCATACCAGCACTGAAACTCCCATTACAGCGTGCTCTCTGGCATCACATGCCGACCAAACTCTGAACCAAGTTGCTGGAGATAAAAGTTGTAAAAACAGCGGGCCAGTAGACGACAAAGAGGCAGAGGATAAGGCTCAGAGACCTTAGTAAGCCACTGTCCTCGATTGTTTTGTCCTGCCAGGGGCACGTGCTCGCGTTGAGAGCGGCAGCAGAGTCCTCGACGACTGCTGTGACAAAGGTAAGGCTGAAGAGGCTCCAAGTTGAGGTGTGCCCCGACAAACATGGTTGGCTTCTTCCAACGAGTGCCGAACATGCAGTAGTCAACGCGCTGCGAGCAAACATGACGTAGGCGAAGAAGCCGTTGCACAGGCGGGCATAACCAAATCCTTGAAGTGGCAGGGTTCTCAAAACAACAGGGCACGTGCAGAATAGTGCAAGCATGCATGAAGCGCACAGTAAACCGCATGAGGCGATTGCCAACCTCAATCTTTTGTTGATCCACCTCCGAAAGGTCTGGCAGCCCGAGTGGGTGCGAGTTGGATCGCAACGGAGGTGGCCCTGGCCTGCAATCACGGGCTCGTGAAAAAGACAGACTCGGGGTACCGAGGTGTGCGGCTATAATTCTGTGCCCTCGCAACCACTGCATCAACTTGTTTTGATTTCTCTGCACACACAGGTCATACTCAGGACCAAGATGGATGTCCCACAGTAGCGTCGGCCAGCCGGTGTGGCGTCCAACCGCATTTGCCAGCCGGCCAGTCCCAGCGAAGATTTCGATGAAGACTTTGGGGTCCGGTAAAGCGCAAGCTAGCGCAGGCTTCGGAGGGTTGCCGGCAAAGAGGCCGTTGCTCGAAGGCAGCGGTTTCGCACGGCGGGTGCCAGCGACCCGAAGAGTTGGGCCACACGACCGCCCTTTTGGTAACGACGAACGCTGTTGAAGGATTTCCACCGGCCTCGTTGCTGAATCGCAGTGAGGTCCCTGAATTTGCCGTTGAAGTCGTGACTGGCTCCCCCGTGCCGAAGACGATAAAGATGTAGGGGCCCAAGAGGTCGCAGTTCCAGTTCTTGCTGCGCTGACGCCAGAAAGTCGTTCAGCTCCTTGGCAGTGATGCTGAAAATAAACTGCCCTGGGTTCATGCGACTCAAATGAAGACAACGATGTATCGCTTGGCCGAGGTGTGCATGATAGTCCAAATCTAGGGCCAACGTCTCGTCGAACTCCTTCGTCTTGGAGGGCACCTGGCCTTCCATCGGATTGAGGACGAACTGCCAGCGGCTCGAGGTTCCTCGACGTTGAACTGGTGCCACCACGTCCTTGCTTCGAATCCGAAGGCCTTCCGAGGGCCGAAGATAGAGTGCGAAGGCCAGCAGGAGAAACAGGCCCACTTCCTTGAGCCCCTTCAGGAAGGCGTGGCAAGCCATGAGTACAACCACCTCGTAGGGAATCGGCATTCGCGCTTGCGGAGGCGCGAGGCGCTTCCAACCTGCTAACGCCTGCTTGACCCGAGGCAGCCACTGCATCGAAGGGGACTTCAAGGACGGGTTGAAGTACAGGAAAGCGGCCACCAGGTATTGACCGCTTGCCACGTTTAGCCCATCCAGGAACTGCTCCTCGAGCTGTTGACACAGCACATTGTCGATCTGAGACACTGAGAGAAGGCATCCGAGGGTGGTCGTCACCAGCGGAGCCAGCTCGCTCCAGATGTTTTCGTACCGTTTTCGGCATGCATCTGTCACCGAAGCTTTTTCGAGCACAGTCCTGCCATTGTCGTCCCCCCCTATCTGAGTGAGAAGCTTCTGTCTCTTGACACGTTTGGCGCCCCGGCTCTCCTCGACTGGCGCCTCCAAGATTGGTCCCAACACTGCAGCCGCAGGAGCCATCATCACCCTTGCTGTGTCCTCCTTTCTTTTGGACTTGGACGTGAGAGGCTGACTCGAAGTGGTTGCCAGCTGAAGGTGACGATGAATCATGCTGAAGCGATCGCTGAGGTGCACTCGGCGCCCATGTGCCGCGGCTGGGGTTATCTGCAGGGTTCCACTCTGACGGCACCCACCGGAGGGATACTTGACTATTGCTACAGAGACATAGTGCTGCGATTTGAGAACATACTCGTCTGAGCTGGAATGTACTAGATCGGCCTCGGCTCACCGCACAAGCAGCTGTCATCGAGTCGGTTATGACCAGATGTCTCTTTCCGAAGCCGTCAAGCCTTCGAAGAGCATGCTTGACAGCAAAGAGAACGGCCCGAGCCTCGGCAACCGGGAGGGTTGGTATGCGCCGCCATTTGTGACTGCACACCGTCACCCAATCCCGATCAACTGCAGCGAATGGTACGGCCTTAAAGTTCATCGGATCACCATCGTCAGGCTCAGAGGCATCTAACTGATTGAACACGCCGGCTCGCGCACCCACCAGTGCACCCCCCGCCTCGTCAATGGAGAACCGCCACCTTTCGCTGTGGCGCCCGAGGGCCCGAACCTCCGCATCGGTCATGGTAGTGGACGTGGCTCCCATTCCCCAAAAGCTCGCGTCAACTGCGGTGACTCGATCACTCCAGCCAGCCTTTAGGTCACGAAAGATCAATGGAGAAATGGCGTCCCACATCCACAGCTCTGTCCTGACACATCGTGGCAAGGGCATCTCATGATTCACATCCCGGTACTTCGTGATGAACTGGTACACCGATCCAAAGATGGCCAGACTCTCTCGCCGCCCGAGGCAGATGAAAGTACACAATCCAACTAGACGTTCAATCTGCTTTCCCGTTGCCCGTCTTCTTGACAGAATGGCCCGAATCGCAAGCCGAGCCTTCCACACTCTTCGCCGCGACGGTCGAAAGATGCCGCCTTTCTCAAATTCCCAACCCAATACACAAGCTCCATCTTCGCACTCCTCGACCTCGTGCACTTGTAACCCTGCCTGCTTCAAGTGGCTGACGGCGTGCTGGAACATGCTCTTCACGGCACCGGTGTCCTGACCCAGGACAACGAGGTTGTCGACGTATTGAGTGTGCATAACGGCTGGTCCTGGAGCAGCGCGACCGTCACGAAGCCGTAATTCATCTGGCAACCCCGAAGCCTGAATCAGGTGCTCGTGGATACGCTGGCATATGAACAAGGCCCAGCTCCAACCCATGGGCACAACGGCAAGGCGAGGATATACTTTGAGGCCAGCGCGAGCGATCTCTCCTCCGATCAGCGGTCGTCCTGCAAGGTACCGGCCATCAATAGGAGGTAGAACAAAATAGTCACGAAGATCAGGGGGCAATTCGAGATGGTAAAAGGCATCTTTCAAATCGGCCTGGCAGATTGTAAGGTCTGGCCCTTCAAGAAGTTCGATGCGGGACAATCCGTCACCTGTGCAAAGATGGACGTAATCAGGGACCTTAAAGTGTTGGTTTGATCGGCGGGCATCGACTATCATCCTCAACTTCATGTTTTTCTTTGTGACGAAGAAGATTGCGATCTGCTCAATGCCGGGGGACCCACTGAAATCCACCAGATTCGACTGGGCCAACCGATCAAGAAACCCACTGTATATTTTGGGGTCCCGAAGTTTTGGATCACTGTAAGGAAACTGCACTCCACATGATTCGACACGCTCCCTTGCTGTCGCTGCGGGCAGGAGCTGTTGCTGTACGTAATCGCCAACTGATATTCCCCCGTCGGGGCCTCCAAAGGAGGCCAAAGAGATCGGCTTCCACCCTGGATCAGGAAGGGAAACCCCTTCGGGAAAGTAGGAGGCGAGGGCACCCGTCGCCTGGACATCATCGACATAGCCCTCACACCGAAGCTGCCGTAGCGCTTCTGGTACTGTTACATCACCTGGGGGTGGACCCAGTTGGTTCACTGCATTTTGTATGCAAGAGAGCGCCTCAGCCTGTGCCGCCGAGATGCGAGAAGAAAGCAAGGAATGAATTGGCCCAGCATCTGATTTCGAGGCCGGGTCGTACATCAAATTCAAAGCCCGAATGGCGGAATTGCACTCGTCCAAAATGCGTTCCCTTCGCGACCATCGCTGTTGTGATCCCCGGGACAGCTTATGCTCCGGAAGGTCTTGGCCACCAAAGAAAGGCAGAGGGAGAATGTCCCGCGTCACCAGGCGCTCGGCATGCAATGGACCTAAGGTGGGGGCGAGGCTCGGTCCAAAAGCCTCACCCGACGCTTGCTCACGTGTCATCTCGCCCCCCCTTCTTCTTCCGGGCAAGCTCGCGCTCCTCACGAGCTTTCCGAAGATTCTTGGAGAGGCTGGCCTCCTTCTCGGTTTCGGATTTCACAAAGTCCAGGAGATCCGGACACACCATGAGCGTGCCCGCCTGCCTCGTGAGGCCACCGAACACCTGCTGTTCCTCAAGTGACAGCCTGCCGCCAACAGCCTTTGACTCGCTCTCTCGTGCTTTCTCTGCATAGGCAAATTCGATAGTCTGTAGGCGCCTAAAAACCATCTCAAGAAAAAGGACATTGCAACCGTTCACTTGATCAACCTGCAACGCTTGCTTGGCAATCATAGAAAGCTGAAAGTGCTCCTGTATTCCCCAAGAAGAAGCATCGGCCTTGACCAAGGTCCTGAATCGTTCATGGTGACCTTCCATCCCAAGGCCCCCTCAACCACGAGGTAGTTGATGCACCACTTGGCTGTCCGGGGGCCCGAGAGGACCCAGCCAACAGCACTCTCCTGCGATCGGTTTGCTGCCTCTTTCATCGGTACCTCGGGACGCCCGAGGCTATCAAACCTCAGGCCACAAACTCGAGAATCCCAGCCCCCGGGCTTCAGCAGGAAATCCTTTCGATCACGTCCAAAGCAACACTGCACAAAGATCTGAACGCCTGAAGGCAGATGATGGACGGCCTTGGCCCCCTCCCGGGCCACTGCCATCACATTTGCCACGGCGTCGCCATAACTGATGTTTGGACCGCTCTCGGCTGCCAGCCAGTACAGCGTGTCAGGATCATAGGCCACAATAGCGACTCCCCCCCCATTTGCGGCAGCGGGTGCCACGGCGCCCACTCCGCCTATGGGTTGCACCTGAGCTGCCCCTGCTCCCAAATACACGAGGGCATTTCCGGGCATGACAGGCGCCCCTGGAGCTCCAAGAACGACCCCAGGATTGCCCACTCCGCCTCCTACTTCAGCAGCTATCAATCGCGCGGCCTCGGCTTGGAAACCTGCCATCTCCGCTGCGGTAAAGACGGGGAGACCATACACTTGAGTAGCTCTGACTCCCACCGGACGGCCGCCTCCAGGCCCCCCAATGCGAATGGCACGCAAATCATCATTTCCGAGAGACAGCTCTTCTATGTACACATCGTGATCTGGTGTAACAATGACATACTCCTCTCCCCGAAGGTGATCTAGGATGAGTCTTTCATGCCATAGAACCGGACCAGGAACATCATACTGGACGAAGACCCGCCTGTTAATCAGCGCCATGCCTTCGCCGACGAACTGCACTCAGCTGTTGCAAGGCAAGGGCCCTCTGCTCCAAAGGGGAACTGTCTTCGGATCCTCCCGAGTCCTCAAGATGAACTTCCTGGGTGGGCCTTTCAAACCAACGGTTGAGCAAGCCGAAGACACCAACGAGCAAGTTGCCCGTGGCGCTGATCAAGAAGAAAAACCACCAAAGAACCGACCAGTCAGAAAGAAAGGCTGGCTCCTGCCTAGCGATCTCTTCTCGCAAGAAAGGGGCTGGGCCTTGGCACGAAGGCTCTAAGTTGCGGAACCCGCTCTGCTGAGCCACCTGATCAAAGGCAGCCGAAATCAAATCCTGCCGGGAACGTCGTCCCTCAATGGTGGTCCCAGCAAGGTAACCCCCGATGAAAGAACCAGTCTGCCAGCACAAGAAAGTGAATCCAGCACCGCGGTTCATAGCATTTCCTACCCCTTCCCTTGAAGCTTGAGCATCGTTTGATGCGGCCACTCTACAAGTCAATCACTACAGTCAAACTCGTTCAAGAACATCCATGAGAAAGAGAGCGACAGAGAGGGAAAGAGAGAGAGAGAGAGACAGAGGGAGAGACAGGTATAGATCAGGTAGGTAGTTAGTTAGGTTGGTGGGTAGATAGGTAAGTACTGCAAAGTGGGCTTGCAAGGTGTCCAACATGGCACCTGTGGTATCTATGATGGAACAACAGAACCATTGAGTCCATGAACACAGAGCTTGAACTAAGAGGCTGAGAGGAACAATGGTGCCACTACAAACGACTCTGTTCGCATTGCTTTGTGGCGCATGAGGGTACTGAGGGCAGGGCGGCAGCTCTCCTCCACTGCTCACTGATTGAGGCGCTTACAGCTAACATGTCTTGTCTTGCAGAAGTCTCTCCGTCCTGTGGAGGGACTTAAGGCGAGAGAAACTCCATTCAGGCGGGGCTCCGCGTTCGTAAGCTCGGAGGCCATGAGCTCCCAGCCGAACTCCACGCGAGCCCAGGCCACCTTCGACAGGCATTCATCTTCACATCTCGAGCCAGGCAAGTCAAGACGAGCTCCAGAAACACGCCGCGGGGGAGTGTGGAGACATGGTGGGACTGTAGAAGTCCCCGTGCTCGATCCGACGATTCCAGCCAAACCAGCCACGAACACTTAGCCTGATCAGCATCCGGCCTATGCCCTCGCTACCAGGTTACCAAATAGGACACAGATGTCTGACAACTTCCACTTTAGGCTCAGAGTCCCATCGCCTTCGGATTGCGCATGAACACCAGCAGTGACTTGCACTGGAGTGCGTCCGTACCAACTTTTCTTGCCGCTGACTTGCACCGTCTGCTGCGTGTCTTCTGCACTGCAGTCCGGGTAGGGTCCGATTCTCAGAAAACACCGGCCCATGAAGGCTAATTTATACCACCACCATAGCGTTGCACTGCAAGGTGTCATATCCAGCTCATGCAGTGGATATTCTAGCAATGCACTTTGCTGCTATCTGCTTCCGCGCCCAACATGGTACCTGGACTCCCACACCGGAGACATCCGTAAATGCGCAGGTACATTGCCGGGAACCGAGAATATAGTTTTCGCCACGCTGCTTCAATACACTTTCTAAGCACGGATACCGGATCCTCCGCAGCTCTCGTATCACTAGCATTCTTGGCATTGTGAGTCTTGTGAGTTTTACTATTGTCATGATTATCATCAAGAGCATTGCCATCATTATTGTTATTGGTATTTTTTGTAGTAGTATATGAGTATTATTAGAAGCCGCCGGTGCTCCTGTGTCGGCTTGAGCGGCCAGAAGGACAGCTGGAGCATCTACGAAAGTCTGCCCACAGCCGTTGAAGTTCGACGAAAAAGATCAGCCAAACTACGCAAGAGCCCGGTGCAAAGAAGTGCATGTCTGAATGTACACCGGGCATGCAAGTAAAAAGGGTCTTGGTGAGCCGTTCAACAAAGACCCCATGCTTTGGTGTGTGTCCTGCTATGACGTAGGGAAGATAAACGGCCCTGGTTTTCAAGGCTGCCTCCAGGAGAGGACTCTCAGACAGCTCCCGCGGCATTCAAGCGAGCTGGGGCTTGCAGTTGCCATCCTCCGTGGCATAGTCAGGTTAAGCAAGAGTTCGATCCTTCAGAAGTTGGCTCTTCGAGCTTCAGTACCCGAACACCCCTTTACGTCCGCAAGGTGGCTGTGCAGATAACTGCTTGCACGCACGCTCTCCCCTCAGCCCGATCAATTCACCCTAATATGCAACAGCGCACTACCGGACAGTTACTACCGGCATTCTTCGGCCCGCAAAATGGACATTCGAAGTGGCAATCCTGCAGCCCTCAGCCCTGACACGGCCTCGCTGCAATACCCCTCCCGGCAGATACACTGCCCGTCTTTGCACACTGTTGGACCTGCATCAAGGGTGGTGCTGCTTGCCACGTTTCCAACAGCCCATGATCTGATCGGTTCCTCATCATGGCAAGCGAAATCTACCAAACTGATTTCCTATTCTTACTGCAGGGAGCAGCAGCATGGACTGCAGGAAAGAAAACCACGGAAGCAGCTTGCCGATCCAGCATCTGCAAGCACAAAGGTGCAGTTCTCCGACATCACATCAATGAGAACAGGCTGCAGATTCTCTTGACAACGGTAGAAACAACCCCACTTTGCAGATCAGGCAGGCAGCCCTCGCAAATAACAGCTAATTTTGAAGGCCGTCATGTCGTATCTTCGCCACACTGCATGCTTGCACCCCATAGGCCTCTCCCATGCCAGCACCACAAGAATTTGCAGCTGCCTCCGGTTTTGACCTCGCAGCCCTCCTGCGCATGCTGAAGTGTTTTTTCTCAGCTTCTCCCTTGCCGAGTACTGGTTACAAGGAAGCAACTCTTTGGGCGACCGAGGGTCTTTGAATGTCTTTGGAGAAGGTTTCCGAATTTCAAGTGAAACAAAACTGGCCGTTAGCAACGTCTGTAGGACAAGTATCAGCTAACCAACATGGCTCTAGATCATGCTTACTTCTGCAGGGCATTCCCACTATACCCGGGATCGAGAGATGTTCTCCGAATTCTATGTATCTACGGGATGTACGTGTCCGACCGCATTCCACCATTTCGAGACCTTTCTGCTGTGCGGCTTCAGAGCCGGACAGCCGGAATCCTGGAGTCCCCGGAACCCCCCACAGCAAGCCTCGGGAAGGTCGAATCAAAGCCCCGAAGAAAGGGGCCTTAATAGAACCTATACTATTTTGGGGCTCCTTAAGTTATTGTGTGCTGCGTGTCTGCCCAACATCAAGGGACACGTCTGGTTTTGGGGCCTGTGGTTGGTGGTGATGCCTTCAGACAAGATAGCAGCTCCTGGGATGGGTCTGGCCCGCTTCCCAGCATACCCGCACGTGGGGGCATGCAGTACCCATCCTTCCACAGGGAAGCAAGGAAAGACAGTGCAACCAATTCTGACACAGACGCTTCTCTTGCTTTCAGGTGCCTGTGAACCCCCATCGTCCCTACAAAGTCAGATCAAGAGCGTCTACGCAGGAGGTGATCACTGGCACAGGCCAGGGTAGCATGCGCACCACGCACCACGATTGTTTGTAAGACTCTGGTCATCCGTGGGCCTCGGCACAAAGCCCGGCATTGCAAATGCACTGGCCACCCGAGCAGGATGTAGGCCCTGACCAAAAGCTGCACGATGAAACCAGGATGCAAGAGTTCCGCGACATTCAAGCTGATGATCCCTAGGAGCTTCACAGCACTTAGTGGCTGCACTTGGTGGAGAAAAACAGGATTCTAACAACCCACAAAGCACAGCTGCCGAAGGGAAGTAATGACTGCCCCAACACACACGAAGACACCCGAACCAGCAACCTTCCTTATGAAACTTTCTAGCTAGACTGACTCTGTGGCCATGCGGGCGTACGCTGCAGCGCCTCTGGTGCGACTGCAAAGGAAAAGCTTGCAGGTCCCGCCCGTGTTGGTGGTCTCGCACAAGCCGTCTGCACCTGGGTACAGTTCGTACGCCCTGACTGACTGTGCATATATATATATATGTGTATATATATATATATATATATATACATACGTACATATATATGGACATGCACATACATACATACACACATACATTAAAAGCTAGTAGAGTATGATACAGTATACCCTGCTGCAATAGACTATACCATACGACACTATACTCCACCCTCCTGTCCTGTCCATGCCATGCTTGGCTATGCTATGCTATATCATGCTCTGCTGTATCGTAACATGATATGACATAATGCAAAATGACATGATGCGATATGGTAAGACACGCTATGAGTTGATGCGATATCACGAAAGATTATGCTGTACAGTTGAAGCAAACGACACAATAATACTGTGATGTGAACTCATCTTGTGGTGTATTTTGTTCGGCTGACAAGCAGCTCGCGTGCTTTTTCTTCTTCTTGCCGTTCGACACGGGCTTGTCTTTGGAGCATTGATAACCTGATTGTAAGGGTTTCGGGGATCAGGATTTAAGGCTTGCCAGGTATAAGTAGAGGGGTTTTAGAGTATTGGGGGGTATGGGGATTGAGGATTCAGGGTTGAGTGTGATGCACGAGAGATGAAAGCTCGGAGAAAAGCAAGCCAAGCCTAAGGCGGCAGCTCCAGCTTAGGATGGATTTGTTTTTGTCTTTGAGCCTAACCTGTGACTTTCCCTGTCCACGGGAAATTTGCAGGAAAATTTACACCCGGTCTTGTGCGTCAACAGACGGATCTTGTTTGGCGTCAGCCGATGAAGCATTTGTACCCTGGCCGTGCTTGGCCACATGTTGAGGGCCAGTGTTCGCGTTGAGGATGCTGTTACATGCGCTGAGAATACGAGTGAAAACTCTTGCTCCATTCCGACAATCTGGCGTCCGAGCCGTTTGACATCTTCCACCGTGGATACTCTGGCGCCAAGTGGCAAATCGCGCCAGTGGTCGTCTTGACCTCTTTCTGGTAGAGGCCTGTGCCAAACGCTCAATGCTGAAGACAATCATATCAGAGAACAGTTCTTGACTTGCCTGGGAGCCTTGCACACATCATGGGTTACAGGTTTCACCACCCCACTCTAAATTACCGTCTGTTTCAACCGTGCAGGAAGCAGAAGCAGCGTGCAAATGGCGGGCGTGAGGTCTTACAGAACCACTGGGGCATGCTTCCGCACAGGTCCACACAAAACCTCACAAGGCGAATGCAGAGCTACAAACCGATTCTTTAGAATGTTCTGCCTTGCCGGTTGCTGGCACAAGAACCACACCGAAGCTGGTCACTCGAACAATTCGGAAAATATGCCCACAAGAGCCACACCTTTATCGCAGGCGCAGGTGGGGTCCGCCGTACACCGCTTCGTTGTCGGGCATTTCGGCAGTTGAGGGTTTGGCTGCACATCCTTGGGCAAGCACGTCAACAAGTGCGCACGGTGTCCAAAGGGGCTTGATTGCTGGCACTCGCAGGGGTTGCTGTTGGCGTCTCTTCGAGACGTCTTGTGTTTCTTATGCTAGCAGGGGAGGCTCTACATCGTTTCAACGGGTTGGACTGGAGGTGATCGGAGCATTTACCGGCTCTCTTTACCATAACATACTAGCGCCGTTACACCGACACTCAAACTACGCTATTGTACCCTTATAGGAACCCTTTAGGCCCTTATAGACCCCTTGTAGTATCCCTCCGAAAATTAGGGGTACCTTACTTTGGAGTCCTTATTATAAGGATCTTACTGTTTAGGATACTATATTACGACCAGCGTCGTTCACAAAGAAGGCAAAGTTGTCCGCGTTCAGCAAGGCAGATTTCGGATCTTTCGCTGCCAAGCTCTGACAAGCGATCCTCCTCAGCTGCGGTCATGGTGCCGGGTTTCCGAAAATGAGGGGTACCTGATTTTGGGCTCCTTATCATTATCATAAGCATCCTACTATTTAGGGTTTCACGGTTTCACTGCTTGAATGCGAGCCCTGCTTGTGATCCTGAGTCAGTCCCATGCTCAAGACCATTTCCGCGAGTGCTTGGGTACCAAGGCTGCTGAGTGGCGCCACCCATTAAATTCCGCTGAAGCCTCTGATCCTGAACCCTGCTCACTCTTTCATGCTTCTGACAGTGCTGACAGTGCAAACCACCTCTGCCATCGGGAAAACTCCATGCCTTGCCTGCAATTGAAGCCCTGGACTAGTAATGCCGTATTTGGACATCTATTCGCATGCCTCCGCCTATATACTACACACACTCTTGCTCTGAACAAGTTCATCTAGTGTTATATGGGGGTTTCCGAAAATGGGGGACCCTAATATAGCACCCTAAATAGTAGGATGCTTATGATAAACGGCCCAAAATAAGGTACCCCTCATTTTCGGAAACCCCCACTTCGCTTGTCTGAGCGGCCCGTAGGCTACGCGGCAATCCGAGCCGGATCCTTCAAGGCAAACGTCGTCCCGGAGGGACATCCTGAGCAGCTTTGGCAGGCATAGTTCTAGTGTACCATAGGAATAGGACATGCAGGTAAGTCTGCTCATTCCAAGCATAGTTTTGTTCCTTCTACCTTCCTGTAGTATATCACGTTATGCTGATAGCAGCCTTTACATGGTGGTAGCACAGTAGAACTAGTATACTAGTTGAAAAACTACAGTATAGCATGGCATGGTACAGCGTCCCATCGTGCTTCGGAACATGACATGAGACAGCACGGTACCAGCACTGTACCATTAGTGTAATAGTATACAGTGATATACAGTGTATACCAGAGTATACCATAGCATAGTGTATAGCCTAGCCGCCTAACCTAGCCTTACATAGCAACGGAGAGGAGTGGACAGGAGGGTATAGTATAGAATATGTCCGGCTGTTCCTGTTTTTTACTCTCGCAATGCGTATGCCGGCGTAAACTTTTGGATTGATTCCTCTGGTTCGGCTCTGTCCTGTCACATTTCTTGGTGATGTCAGTTGGCCAAACCTGTGTTTCTCATTTTCCGAGTTACTGGTGGCTCTGGTTCCGTACCCCTAATTCCGTCTTCATCCTGTTCAACAGTTGAACATAAAGATGCTGTGCCCCACTTTGCAAGGCTCCGCCTGCTTGATCGCCATTGAAACCCCTGTTCTGTCAGTCGGACTTGAAAAAACTGGCGGCCAGACCCCTTCTTCAAAAGTCGCTTTCCCTCCCTCTCTCTCGGGACTGCTGAACTACTAGTTCGTGCTTCGATGCTGTGCAGATGCTAGCCAGCTACTACCTGGTTTAGAGTCGGCACACTTTGCCGACATGACGAAGAGTGTGTTTGGATCAACCCATGATAACACAACCTGCTTGCCCGCCTGTGATGGGAGCCTTCGTGTACCAAAGTCTCCACCTGCTCTGCCGAGTCCACATTCATATACCTTCAGCGTCAAAGACATGTCAGCTGGGCTTCCGGAAGCACCGAGGTAGTTCTGTAATTCGACCTTCTGATTCCGTGTCTCTCTCTCTCTCTCTCTGCCGTGCCATCATCCAGTGTCTCGCAATGCAAGTGCACGTCTGATTCCGTGTCTATATTACGAAATAACTATCTATATATATATATATATATATATATATACAAGTGCACACTGATATAATATGTGTGTATAAATATATATATATATATATATATATATATATATATATGTGTGTGTGTGTGTGTGTGTGTGTTATATGGGGATGCTAATACCGAATCCCGGTCTCCATGGCAGGCCGAGCTGCTTGTCACAAAGATAAAACAGATATTGTCCACCTCGCAGGCAGGGACGACACTTCACAACTCACGTCGCTAACCGGTTCTTGGCGAGACCCTACGTATGCATTTCTGCACGCATCTGGGACATGCCTTCGCCAGCAGTTGTGTCCCGCTACGTCACTCGACGGTCGTGGCGTGGGGAAGAGAGTTTCAGCATTTAAGCTAAAACTCCGCACGAGCCGTTGTTTTGACCCTGGCAGGAAGTGCCAGCAAGCATATCCCAGGCCATGCAGCGCATGCCCGAATCCCTGGAGTTCTTCTGATGCGGCAAACGAAGCTGGGAGGCCCACGTTCGTTCCTCGGATGTGCACGAGACGCACAGGAGCCAGGAACACGGCATACGAACAGACGTTTACAGCGGTACAGCATCAGGAAAAATCTGCCCGAGTGCGCACCGCTAAACACGCCACAGGCACATCCGGTCTTGAACACAGGTGCAAGCACACAAAAGACATGACTTCACACCACGAGTGAGCAAGGCTTACTTTCAATCTCACCTCACAGCGGAGCCTCGTGGGCAAGCATGACTGAACACGGAAGCTCCCGGCCCATGTCAGCGCGCGACTGTGCCCGCAGCAACGTACCCACCAAGTCAAAAATCACTCAGCCTCTACTGTCGTCTTTGCATTACAGCCTCCGCCTTCACAAAGCCGGGGCTCATGTTGTGTGGTGGACTCGGGATAACGTAGGCGAATCTGTTCTCCGTGCACTGCGAGCCCGGGTACACATACTCCACGTTCGACAGCAGCTGGTCTACCTGCACATTGGTATGACAATGCATGACGTGCATCGGCGCAGTCGATATCTTGGCATGATGCTAGTAGCAGCAGCAGCAGCAGCAGCAGCAGCAACGCTTGCACTCCAACTGGTGACGCTCCTACAAAAGTGACGTCGCATCTTCGGCCAGTTGACCACACGGTTGTTGGATCGGGCACTTGTGCATTCCAAGCATATGTTCCCGAGAAGGGCATGTAGTGCCTGGTTGAGTAACCGCCTCACTTCCTTCTTTGTCGGGACGTCATCTTTCCCAAACCATCTCGCCCTTACTCGGCGCAAATAAGCCATGAGCGTGAGCATGCTGCACATGAGTTCGAGCATGATGCTGTGCTGGCCGAGTCTCAACTCATCATCTGCCTGCAGCGACACGACTGCAGACTTTGCCGGTCTGTGCGAGACAGGACAGCAAGCACCGACATCCCGTCAGCACCTTAGCAGTGGCGATGGAACGGGTAGCCGTCGCCATATACGCTTGCCTCAGCTCGCTGGGATATACCGGCTAGCCCGACAAACACTCGAGTACAGACAAGAAGCTTCTGCATCATCGCCATGGATTATTTTGCTGAAAGGATCTCAAAGGCATAGTGGGGACAACAGCCACCCAGCTCGAAAAGTCTCCTGAAGCAAAGATGCGCCCGGATGGCATTCTTCTGGACTTGGTCCTGCCAGTTCGCCCTGCGCAGGATGCTGGAAGCTCGCGGTGCGAGACAAAAACCCACCGTACGGTAGCTCGGGGTGACATATGGGTAGTTACAAGAGGAGTTATAAGTCCCCTAATATGGGTTATAAGTTATAAGTATAGTTACCCTACTTATAACTAGGTCTGTGCTTCTGCCCCAGAACACAACGAATGGAGCCTGAAGCAGCTTCGACTTGCGAGTTGCCCGATCTTCCCTTCAAGATGTGGTTGCCGGGATTCGTGCGAAAAGGGGGGCCGTTGCAACTGGATCCTCGCATATAGGGGCCTTAATGAGTAGAATAGGGTGTACTATAACTATGATAGGGAGCCCCCAAAATAGTATAGGTAATTATTAGAGCCCCTACAATACCAGGCCTGGCTGTCTCCAGCAAGGAGGTGGCACCTGACGCGGATGACACCTGCGAACAGGACAGACGTGTTCTCAGAGAGGCAGACTGTTCGATGTCATAAAATCACGGCTGAGTGCTGTCTAGGAGGCCTGGATATTGTTCAGCGGGTAGATGCGAAAGAGGTTCGCGATGGCCTTGTCAAGAAACAAGTACAGGCTTGCGTTACCGTGCCTCCAAATGGCAACTCTGCTGCTGTGTGACGAAACCCATACGGTCACTTTCGAAATCCGCGGGGAGCAAGTGCCACCACGCTGCGACCCTGATTGCGTCTGCCGTGGCTTCCGGATAGTTCAAGGCATCTAACCTCTTCAGCCACACGAAATCTGCTTGTGATTGAAGGCGGCGCTACGGCTACGGCGTTGATCAACTGCTACTCTGACGACGCCTGCTGCTGGACTCTCACTGCTCGGCGAACCCCTTTTTCCAACCGATCTGCGCTGGCGACTCTTTGCGCCACTGGATCTTGTCAGAAGACGCCAGCTTCGAGACCCAAAAGCCATGTAGGCACTGCATGGCACTGCAGCGACTTCCTTGCCGGAAACTCTACTTCTTGTGGGCATGCGTCAACTTGCCTGTCAATGGGCTTCGAAGCCGAGGGAACGTGTGTCCTCTGTCGACGATACAGGACAGACGTAAGCTCGGCCTTGAAGCCCCTTGAAGGCAGATATGCAGCCGATGTGTCAACACCCAAGACCCCAAACCAACAGGCTGCACCTGAGCCGTGCAGCGCAGTGCGGCGCTGCCCAGGAGCCAGAAAGCCGGCTTGCCGGGCCCTCGAACTGGAGGCCGTCAGTGATAGGGGCAGGATGCATAAGAAGCTTCTGCTGGAGCAGACCACCTGCTTCAGCCTGCAGGCCATCCATCGCTGAGAACAGAATGTCGATTGCAGCCGCCATCAACTCTGGATCCGGTGGCTCGTGCTCTTCAAGGCTTCGACTGAAGATCTGCATGGCGTAACCGACCTCGTTCACAATCCGAACGGCCGTGTCCGTTGGAGGCATTATCCCTCCTAGGACGTAGGAAGGATGCCAGGTGCTGGACAACAGAAACAGAAGCTCTGCAAAATGGGTCCCAGCACTCCTCGCTCACTGATGAACAGCTCCGGTGAAGCACCACCGGCGCCGCCTAGCTTTCACAAGTTTTGGGCCTTGTGCATGCCGCACAGACGATGAAGGGCTCATCGCAAAAGCAAGGAAGCTGCCCTTTCAAAGCGCTCTGGGCGAAGTACTGCATCAGCAAGCCAACCCTCAACTTGCAAGTGCATCAGGCAGCAAACAAATCGAGTGTCGGCAGCCGGGACACTGCATGAAGTCGTCGAATTCCCAAGAATGTATCCATTGCACGCGGGACACTTCGTGGTCCGGCCCTTTGCCCGGGTTCTGCTCCTTCAGTCTTCACATCACGTCATCTCGTGTCAGAGTTTCATGGCTTAGGATGTGGGAACATGGCAGTAGCTGAAAGGGAACAGCCGGCCTGAAGATGTGAAAGCCTCCCCGAACCGTTGCAAGGAGTTCTCCTACTTCGACGGAATATCCCGACTCTTCCCAGGTCTCCCTCTCGGCCGTCTTCGTTGCTCGTGACCATCAGTTCGACCACCTGGGATGTCAAACTTGTTGCCGTCGTAGGTCAGCTTCACTGCGAGCATGGTGTCGCCGGTCTTCACGAAGCAGCCGGCATGCGCAGGGGCAGCATAGGCATCGGAAAGTCCTCGAGCAGTGTTTTCCAGGACACCAGCAACCGCTTGGAGGCTGAGCAACAAAAGCGAACGGTGTAGCCCGGCCATGGCACATGGGAGTGGGCGGGAGCTTCGCAGCAGCAACGGCGCACAACACACACAGACCTCCACGCCGCGGCGCTGCTTCCGCAGCCAAAACGGGATCCTCAAGTCGAGTAGCTCGATGGTGCCCCTTCCACTGCCCTTCCACCAATTGGAGCGAGCGAAGCCTCCCACGAGCCAGCCAATCTGCTCCATTTCTGCCGAGCCCTCTGGAGCCCGCTTCGAGCCCAGCTAAGTCGCCCGGGCCCCGGCGTAAGGCTCACAGCGCTGGACTCCTATCCCCGGCTCCAAGCAATTAGCATTCTGCGTGACAGGCTCGACCAACTGCCGCCTACTCAAGTCACCCTCGCCATGAGGGACGATCCACCGTGGCATATCGTGGTTCCCTTGGGCTTTAGGCGGCTACAGGGGAGAATTTGCACTCTTGCCCTGGTCGGTGGGCTTAGCTACAAGGGTGTTCTTGACCAATGTGTAGCTGACTGCCCGGAGGACAGACAACCACGTGCAGTGTATCAGCTCCTGGCGGATCTCAGCTCACTCCGCGAGGCTGCTGCTACAGTCGACGGCACAGCCAAGGAACACGGCCAGGTCGTCAGGAGTCGTTGCCGTCTGATTTGCGAGCAGCTCCTGGAACAGACGGCTGCAGATTTGGATGCGCAACTTTGGCCTGGCCTCAAACGCCGCTGCTGCTTCACAGTGCACAAAGATTGGAATATATTGGAATGGAAAGACTGGGGTGCTTAAGTTCGGGACTCTCGTGGACTGTCACAAGGTGGTCGCAGTGAGCTCTCGCTTTTGCATGCCCTGATATTGTTATTTCCAGCATGCACGACACTTGCGCACGCCACATATGGACCCCAACCGAAGCCGCCAGCACCTTGTACTTTGCCATGTCAGTGTTGGCTTCATCTGCCAGGTTGCAAGCTGCGATAAGGGATGGCGACCAAACTTCCGATGCAAGCGCGAGACAAGTGCTATGCTGAATGTTGGGGCAGAGGGGGTATCGAAGGGCTGGAATCACATGACGCTGGGGTTGGTGAACTACTCCGTACTCCGTCGCGCCATTGCTCTGCCTCGCTTTGCCAGCTCCTGGCTTCCCTCGCCATAGACCTGTCCAGGTTTCGATGTGATACTGCCACTTGCAGCTTGCGTGTCAAGCGCGGGCTGAACGACCTCCAGCGCTGACTTGAAAGGCTACCCTGGCTCAGCAAGAATTGCGATGACTGGAAACCTGGACGTTGCTGACAGGAGATCGGCAGGCGAGATGTTTGCTCGCCACTGTTGTATTCGAGAATCAACCTGACTACAGATCGTGATGTCTAAAGTGTCTAAAGCTCAACAACAGACCGGAAACAACATGTCGGTCGGGGTCGGCCTGCTCTGCCGGAAGATTGTCTTCGAGCGTGCTCCTGCAAATACGCCCCTGCAAACACGGTGTATCCCTTGCGACTACAGAGGAAAGACCAAGAATACGTTCGTGCGCTTGCGCTTGTTGCGAAAGAGTCTGATGCCACTCACCGGCAACACGAGCTCTCAGGCAGACAGTCCTTGTGCTGGCTCCGAGCGCTGTGTCCTGATATTTGCGTTTCCAAGCTTGAAGCATCCGGCTCAACTTCTTGCAGATATTCGAGAAAGTTGCTAACACGCTCGATGCGTTTACACGCAGTCATGATGGCATCGATATAATACTCAATTTGTGAAACCAAACACGCCTGCCATATGCCTGGAAACTCTGCAAGTCCACATGCGCAGAACTGGGGACTAGGTGGCTCTACAAAATTGTTTAAACAATCTATATGGCAGAGTCTTGGACGCTTGTGCAGTTGCTGACGAAACACGGGCCGAATCAGCTGCAGCGTTTCCCAAAAGACTGGGTATAGCATCAAAAGACAACTACCACTGCGATTTGGAGCGACTTTGCATCCGAGCTGCTGAGACATCAATGTCACATACGGCTTTCGTCTGACCGTGCGGGATGTAGCACGCCTAGGATCACACCGCGCCTTTCTTACTTTCATTAAAGAGGTCGGCAGCCTGCAGCCTTCCTAGCACATGCCTCGCGAAGCTCGTCGCAAGAACAGAAAAACCTGGATGCACCCGTAAGATACGAGCCATGCTTGCTGGCAAGATTGCACAGCTACCCAGCAAAGTAGCGTGGAAGCAGCATGCTTGTGAACTGCAAACGGAGGAGGACAAATTGCTTCGAGGTACAATGTCTGATGTTGGTGGCCGGCGCGCAGAGGGAATGCTGTCCACCACGGCAGCCTGGGTGTGACATGTTCATGGCACCCGCCGCTCCAACTCGCATTGCTTCTTCAAACTGAAACACCACCTCGCATTCATCCTCACAGCTCTGGATGCCCCCAACGCTGGTCATCATCTTTAAAGATACCAGCAACAGAGAACAACCAGCACCAAGAGTACATGGCATATGCACATGCATGCAAACATAAGGACGGAAACATTTAGTGCAAGCGGAGCAGCACAAAGCTCTACGCAGTCAACCGCGTATGCCTGTCCAAGCCGTGCTCTCTCGTCTAGCGTTTTGTAAAATCAAGGCCAACAACCCATACCGATGGCCTTCAAGGATGCGATCAAGGCAGTGGACTACAGGTCTTATCATTATCAGCTTTCTTATCGCGATGCACCTGCCCTTTTCCGGGCTACTTCGGCTTTCGCAACTCGCACAGGCAGGCAAGGATTCATCCAGTCGGCTCTCTCAAGCTGCTGGAAAAAGCGAAGCATAGCCAAGGCCCAAGGCCTGGGCTTTGCAACTGCGCTATGGCAAAGCGAGAAGCCTCAATCGGAGAATCCCCCCCCCCCCCTCCCCCGCCCTCCCCCTGCCTTTCTCGCGAGGGCTTTTGGATCCTCCTGGAAGACAAGGAGCCGGGTATGAGGTCAAACACTGCCACAAGGAGCTTGAGTAACCATGATCGCACCCCTCCCTCTATCGGTCCCTAGCTCACGTGCTCGAGTCGGTCATGCTGTGATGCCACAGATGGTCTGCCAAAATGATTCTCGACGTTTGGGATCACGCAAACCAACTAGCCATCTCAAGCCTCACCTGATTCTTTCCTCTGCCATGCTAAGCTTGGACAACAGTGAGGATGCCGGAAGAGTTCTCATCCTTCACCGTACTTGTTGGATCTTGTTGGGAGGTAGCCTCCTCTCCTTTCTGCTCAGGAAAACTGATTTGCGCTAGAGGTCTGGAATTCAGCAGTACAGCCCAACCATTGGTTGGCTGCAGCCTCTCCTCAGACAAGTGTGCGGAGATAAGGAGCTTCTCTGATGCAGGGGTCCATGAGGCCCG
The DNA here is from genome assembly GCA_905221615.1 of Symbiodinium sp. CCMP2592. Taxonomy (NCBI): domain Eukaryota; class Dinophyceae; order Suessiales; family Symbiodiniaceae; genus Symbiodinium; species Symbiodinium sp. CCMP2592. Next base: position 286,971 of record CAJNDT010000101.1, on the reverse strand, counting down.
TATACTGAGTCATACAAAATGTGCTTGAAAAGATGGCATGGCTTGGCAAACACTGACTGACAAAGAGCTGGCCTCTTTGTTCGTGAGGCCCAATCCTGCCAGAAACCTCAGAGACTGTTTGCGGCTTAGGTTTCAAGGGTGGGTTGCTTGACAGACACGCTGCCGGAATGAGGGGTGATGCATCTTTTCACAACTGAAGTGCCGACAAAAACGAACAAAAACCACCACACTTGCACACTGCAAGTGCACACCATGTATCAAGGACCAACCAGTCGACTGTTAACCGACCTGAAGCCTGAGGCCCCAAGCGCCTTTGTGCTCCACCTAACACCAGTCCGGCAAGCATTCCACGGCTACACCACGCAATGAGCATTGCTTCCTGCATGGTCCTGTTTCGACTCACTCGCGCGAGGCACGGATTCAGGCGGCAGGCCCAACTAAACACACAAGCTTGCTTGCTGCCATGATCTGCCTTGAAGCTGCTTATGGTTGTGGACTTGCACATGTGCTCTGATCTGGCCACCCCAGAACAAAAGTCTGCATTGCAGTTTCGCAAAGGAGCTCTCGAACGGAGCGGCGTGAAACCATCATCTGCTCCGAAAGCTCGGCGGCATGCACCACCTGCGACGTGACGTCTAGGGGTAGTTGGACGCGGCTCCAGAAACCCTAAACCCTAAACCGTGACGTGCCACTGATTTGCCATAAGCTTCGTTGGATGGATCAGAGGACGGAGGCACACAGAAAACGTCTTAAGCCTCGCATCTGCTCTACAACATAACGCATAGTCATATAGGATACCATATGATACAGTACAAGGTAATGCATACATATATATATATATATATATATATATACATATCTATAGTTAGAAGGTTAAATCGCATAACAGAACGTAACACAATGCGCGACAGTAGTGATGCAATAGGACATTATGCCATACAATACAATAGACAACGACCCAATGCACTGCACCATCAATGAATGAGCACCTGCGTGGATCTGTCAGCCGTGGAATTGTAATACTCAGTAGTCAGCTTGTTGACTCCCGTGCCTCAGATGCCCAAGCACATGTACAGTGTATAATACTGATGTCTTACTTTTCCCCGCTCCGATACATTGCGACTGCAGGGGAGCAACTCCCACTCGGCCTACTCACGCCTATTGCGCAACTGGGACCTAGTACTTGACGAAGACAGTTTTGCTACCGCAATCCTTTGCAGCTGTCGTCGTTGGACCCTCGAATACTCCCCTTCGTCCAAGTGCGACATTTTCTCAGGTGAATCTTGCAATCCGATCTTGAGTCTCATGTAGTGCCTGGAGTCCACGCTGGAGTCTCTTGTCTCGTCTCGCGGCGCGTCTGGTGTCTTGGGTCTCGCATCCGGGTTGGTTGGCATGACGCTTCGTGTGCTGAGCAGTTGCATTAGGGCTCGTGGCTCCGTGCGAATGCGAAGTGGATCGCTATGCGATTGTGTTGCTGAAAGCTGATTCTGACACATCCTAATGAGAGTCAGTCTAGCACTGCAAAACTACGGTCCACTGCAGTCCATTGCTGCGGTGCCGCATATCGCGCTGCTGCACACTCTTACCCTACATGGTTGTAGTGCAGATAGGTTACGTCTTGGTTCTGCCACGAACCCCCGCAGCAAGCATACATTACTGCCTGCCGAAGCCATTTCTACCTGGCGCATCCTCGTCTGTGCCTCCGGACGACATTCATCCATAATTACGAGCAGTGGAATGCCGCCACTAACTGGCGTACCAAGAATCACAGCAAGTTTTCATGATCATCGCTGCCTGTAGGCACTACTACCAGAGCTACTACGTTACACTTTTTTCGATATTGATTTAGTTCTCCCGTTTAGTCTGGACAGCCTTGCTGCTGTTGTTACGCTCTCGCAACTCGGGCAAGCCAAACGAGGTCTCGGTGTCCAGAGTACTTTGACTTTTGTGCTGTTGTTAGTTAGTATCGTATATGTCAGATTGTTGGGATCTGTTACCGCTAGCCTCTAAAAACACAATAAGGGAGGAACTGATGCTGCAGCAGTGTGACAGGTCTCCTCAACAATGGCTGTATCACACAGTGCCGGGTGAGGGCCGTCTTCATACCTCCGGGCGCGCGAAGGCTTGCTGATCAGCTACTGGTAACGAGTGACAAGATCTTTGTGTCACATGGCGCATGGATGGTGCGTTCAGCATCTGTGTATCTCCACGGGCTTTACCGCAGGTGTTCGCGCATTGCACCCTTGAATAGTGCTGGAGCCAGTGGATTAGTAGGCTCTCGAGTCTTTCAACAGGAATGCCCGACATGAGCCCGGAAGCTCGGGCCCCGCAGGCAAAAATTATCATTGAAGGTCACAGGCCCTGCCTCTTCTTGCCTGACAGCTGCAGCGCTTGCAGTGCGCAAGTGCCATCCTGGCATTCGTCGTTCTCCGCAAGCCAATCTCCTGTGACATGTGATTTCGACTCAAAAAGCTGGGACTGCCGGCCGAGGTGGGTCCGGAAACCCTGGGCTCATGGGATCACTGCCACATTGGCCGTGCGTCATGCTTCGTACTGTTTCTCATGAACTCACCTTGTGCAGCTGGGGAGGCAAGCAGCGTCAGCAGCAAATATCTGAAGCACCTGCGGCGAGCTGGCTCGAGAGTGTCACACATAGACAGGAACTCTGCCACTCCTTCTGCAACTACCCCTCACTACCACTACCAGTCACTACCACGACCACTGCCACTGCCACTGCCACTGCCACTACTACTACTCCTCCTCCTCCTGCTGCTGCTGCTGCTGCTACTGCTGCTCCTCCTCCTGATACTACTACTACTACTACCACCACCACCACCACCACCACGACTACTACTACTACCACTACCACTACTACTACTACTACTACTACTACTACCACCACTACCACTACCACTACCACTACCACTACCATTACCACTACCACTACCACTACCACTACTACTACTACTACTACTACTACTACTACTACTACTACTACTACTACTACTACTTTTGAACTACTACTACTACCACTACCACTACCACTACCACTACCACTACCACTACTACTACTTCTACTACTACCACTACCCGACGGCATGGCAGATGAAACCTGCACAATTATCCTGGGCCTCAGCGGTTTTGCAGCCGCCATATGGATAATCAAGCGATGTTAGCCTCAAGCGTCGAGAGCGGCACAACCGAATATTGGAAGCTCGAGCTTGTTGGGTGAAGATGTGGACAGTTTGGCGAAACGGAAAAAGCTGTCAAGTTGCCTGGCAATTGCATAGTGCAGCCACGCCGCACGTAGTGTAAAAGAGCACGTGAAGGGAGGAACATTTTCTTGAGCCAATGAAAGCATGGGCGGATGTTGCGACAGCCAGTTCTTCCAATTCTACGTGCCATATTCCAGAATATTCGACATTGCACGACCTGCCGATATGCTTTCAAAGACCTGTGGCGGCAGAAGCGGGGCCTCATGGTACCAAGTTTGCTGGGCCATCTCGGTCTCACCCACCTGAACTTCTCCCGAAGTTTTCGGCTCCCGCACGGCAGTCTCGAAAGTCTGCATTCGGGAGAAAGCGGGAGCTTCAATCCGGAATCGCCCAGACGTGGAAAGCAACAAGTCCATGCCGGCAGCAGTCTGAGGGCTCAGGAAATCCATCTCCGGTGTTGGCTTGCCGCCCCGAAGGTCCTAAGGGTCCTAAGGCACCGCCCCCCGGCCTGCACGGTGAAAGCGAAGCTGAGCCGCGGAGCGACCCTCGGCCACGAAGCTTTGCGACGCAGGCAACGGATGAGACGGACTGATGCAAAGGAACTGCTGCAAGCATCATCGGTATCATGGTGCTCATCAACAGCACCACAAACATCATGTCCGCACAGGGTCACCAGCAATGCCTCTGTTGCGGGCCATCGGTACCGATCGTGCACAGCAGGTTGTCACAACCAATTTTCCAGCTTCTGTAACCATACAAACGAGCGAGGAAAATCACTACGATCGCGTGCAGCACCGGCATCACCACAGATGCAATCAAGATCATGACTACCTCGGGGTTGGAAATGCGAAAATATTCATCATCATACTGGTCGCTCATGAGCATCATCAAGAACCTCCCCCACCACCATCCCCATCGTCATGATCATCGTCAGCAGCATCATCAGCACCATCGCATCACATCACATCAATCATCCTCGGCACCAGCAACGTCTCTGTCACCACCAGCCTCATCACCACAAGGACGACGGACATCGTCATCCCTGCCAGCCTCATCACGAGCATCACCATCATCCCACCAGCCGCTAGCATCATCATCGACATAGCGACCAGCATCTATGGCAGCGGCCGTCCTGCAACCTTGACATCATCACCACGGACACCATCATCATCAGCAGCAGAGGTGCAGCATAGTCACCATCACCAGCACAAGTCTCACCATCATCAGTATGTTTAGGATTACCACGACTAAGCAGCAGAAGCGGCAGCAGCAACAGCAACAGCCACAGCAGCAGCAACAGCAGCAGCAGCAACACCAACGGCACAGCATACAGCAACAGTCGCAGCACCAACTACGACGACGACGACGACGACAACCTGAACAAGCACAGGAACAACACCAAAACCAGCAGCACCTGCACCAAACACCAACACCAACACACAAAAAAGCTACTGTTGTTGCTGGACTGCAAATCCGTGCCTGAGCAACCGCCTGATCCTAGGCACGGGGTGTTGAAGACAGGTGGCTCAGCCCAGAAGTAGATGACAGAGTCACCCTGAGAGCATGTGGTCTTGTGCTGCTTCATGGCATCGAATGCAGGCTAGCTCGAAAGAGACTACAACAAGAACATGTTCTCCAGTGACACGCTTGGCATGCTGTATAGCAAGAGGGCTGCATTCATGGCTGGTATGGGAGCTCACCACTCCTACGCATCTGTGGAGCACTGCCACTGTGCATAGCGCGGGGCTAAGCTCAGAACCGAACTTGCCAGTGCTCCAACGCTAGGGATAACAATACACATTCTTGTGATTTTGCGTAAGAAGTTTGTCAGACACAACGACTCTGTCTGCATATAAATATGTATTTGTATATATATATATATATACATAGATATATGAGAGAGAGTGAGTGGGTGTGTGTTTGCGTTTCTGTTTCGCGGAGACATGACTTTGTGCACACGCACACGACAACGTGTGCACCTGCGCTTCTACACTTGCACAGCTGGCAGGTAGCTAAGCCCTGGAGGCATGGGGAGAAATCGAACTATGTATGTATGCATGCAGATGTTTGTTTGTGCTTGTACATAAGTTTATACATACATACGTACGTACATACATACGTACATACATACATGTGTATGTACATATATACATGCATGCATGCAATACATGCAGCCATGCATACATGCCAGTAAATGTGTGTATAGAGATATTAACATCAAATGTAATTACACGTATCATATGCGCATAGACTGCTGTCGACACCTGCCTTCGCTGCATCTCCATCGCCCGCTGGGTACAGTCCTTTCACCAGCACTCTGATACCCGCTGAATGATGCCATTGCGCCTCGTCTGCACCTCCTCCCGCAAAAAATAGGCTCTGCCGGAATGCCAGTACCTTCCCTACGACTGAATCCTCTTCATTCGAAGACTCAACTTGACACTGATCAGGGGCTGTTTTTTTGCAGACCTCCCTTCTCGACTCCAGGCACAAGTCCGCGACGCGGAAACAAGAAGAGCAGCCCACACATGAAGTAAGACAGTTTGCTGATAATATGTACATGCCTTGGGGTATTGGTATATACTTCATTGACTGGAGTGACGTTTGATTGCGAGTGTGAACATCATTGTTTTGCATCGTCATTGGACACTTGCATTGGACAGGCCCTTGCAGCTACTGATCATATGCTTTCTATTGCGTGACTTGCTTACAGTACTGAGTGTTGCCCATGACATCTGGGCGTTTTATCATTTGTTTTTACTCTGTGTGCTTGCCCTGGTCAACCCTTCACCTCTCCTCACATCACTCACTCAATGGTGCATAGATATTCCTACACCACGGCCTGTGTATGTGCTGCTGCAACTGTAGATTCACATATGTAGGCATCCACCATACTCAAAACAGCCCTCATCTGTTAGCATGAAAGTACTTGGCGTGCTAAACAAGACGAATGCAGCAATTCGGGCAAGGACGTATGCGATGACATTCATAAACTTTCTGTGTCCTACGCGTTTACACCTGCGTGAGTTGCATTCATGTGGAAGTTACAATGGCGCAAAGATCCGCATGGACCTACCATGACCTACCTCTCGGTCCACCTTTCTCTCTCTTCTTTCCTTCCAACGAATATGGGGAAGCGCCTCTCCCTCTTTCTCTCTTCTGTCTCTCCCCTGTCTGTTCGGGGTTCAAAGAGGGCCTGTGACCCGACTGCAACCCAGACTGTACAACTAATACACTTGCCCTGCTCTGCACCAACTAGACGTGGCCTACCGCGTTTTCTCTGTTGTTGCTAAGTTTCATGTTGCACTAAGAAACATGGCGACCACCTCTTTCTCCAGCCCCTCTTTCTCCAGCCGAAGCGGCGGAAGGTGATGTCCGCGAAGGGCCCCAAAGAGCTGCAGGAGCTGCACCAGAACTTCCTTGATCGTACTGTGCTCTGCTATCAGGTGCCGTGTTGTTCGTTTGGTCAGGCTTGTACTGTAGTACTACTGTATATGACAGAGGTTCAACACTCTTTTGATTATCTTGCATCCGTCGACGTGCACAAGCAGCGACAATTGCGACGCGCGGCTTTGCAACATACAAGGGGGGCGGGGCAGGTCCCTCACCGGAGCTAAAGATGAGCCGCGGCATCGTCGGTAGGATTATTCTCTCAATCCCGGAACCAGCACGGGACAAGTGAGGTGCATTGGCTGCATGTATCTTGGCTGCTTCGGCTTCCGAGCATAAGTTCGGCTCTCACCTGTTGGAATCCGTGGCAGCGTGGATACAGGCTTCGATGCGGTGGATCCCACCCAAACAAAACATGTCCGGCATGTGAGGGTGACCTGGTGACCTATGTGCTTCGCCGGCATTGGCAGCGAAGCAACGATGGCTTTGCTGATAAAAGGTTGTGCGCGTTTTCGCGTGGCACATCGACGGAAAACCCGGCAGTCAGAACGACTCATTCGAGAACCAGAACGGCTAAATCAGAAACCGGCCATCGGCCGGCCATGATTCGGAAACCGCCCTGGTTCAGAAACCAGAACGGCTGATTCGGCAACCAGAGCGAATCACACCAACCCCCCACCTCCACCCCCAATCCCCACCCCCTTCGCTCTAGTGGCCTCCAAGCTCAAGTTTCTGATGCTCAACGGTTTCCGATGCAAATTTTCTGAGGCGCCCTGGTTTACGATGCACAACTGTCTCGCGTGACAGCCATGCTTGTCCCTTCCATACTGGTAGCACGAGAAGCACCCTTTGCACTAGATTTTTCATTGTGCAAAACCAACACGCTAGAGATTGTAGAGGTCTCTGAGCATCGGGAAGATGTATGGAGAAAACTCATCAGAACGAGACAGAAGCTTGAACTTGACCACTCGGAATGACCCAGAATCCACTTCAAAATCACCTTATGTACCCCATGGCAGGGTAGGGTAGGGTTGGGTTAGGACAGGGTAGTGTAGGGTTGCGTAGCCAGCTTCCGTTAGCTCCGATTTCTGAACGAGACCCCAGACTTTCTGGTCGAAAGGCCGCCGCGGCCGAAGCTTCGAGCCCCCTCGTCGAGGTACATCCTGCGCCAGGATAGCGGTAAGACAGAGGTTTGCAGTTATGACATACTTATGAGTTATGACTATCATAGACCACAACACTGATCCTCCTCACAATTTCCACTCCGAATCACCAACAAAATGCCACAAGTGAGAGTGACAACTCGAATCACTCGTGCGACTGCTTTCCTGGCTGTTGGGCTACTACTGCACTGTCTTTTCGCAATAAGTGGTCCATCCAATGACGGCAGCTCCAGATGTGAAGGTCAGACAAAGGCGGACACTGCAGAACCAACGAGGGACAGCCCGAGGATCCTGATAGGGGCCTCAATAATTAGAATAGGGTTTTGGGGCCATTATACTATAATTAGAATAAGGAGCCCCCAAAGTAGTATGATGGATCTTGAAGTGATCTTGACAAGGTTGGCTATTCTCAGTTTGGGATGTCGCAGAATCGCAGGCCCTTCGCTGGCCCAACGCGCCACCGCACAGAAAACCAATGCCATCCACGATCTCACACTTGTCTAACGCTCTCTGCACCAGTTACACCAGTGTTACTACATCGACTACAGGGCCGTGACAGGACTCTTGGATCTCTCTGTTACGTCACAATGCCCCTGCAAAAACACTCCTGGATGCGGGCACGCACACTCGTTCTCGCATCCTTCCCTTTTGCGACTTTCATTGCTGTTCGTTGCTGGTAGCAGGTGGTGCCACTTACCTCTTGATTCAAGATCTCCCCGCCTGAATCTGTCAGGTTAGCCGCCAAGAGGTATTGTGCTCCACGGTGACGGTCAGTCCCGATCAGACTCTAGATGTCAACCCCGGCGACCAGTTTGGAGGGAGGCCCGGTAGCGTGCTCAGGCCTTTGGCGGGATGGTGGGGTTCTTTTAGACATCAGAGCCACGAAGAATCTTCAAAACAAGGTCGCGAAGACATGCTGCACTTGAGCCGTGGAACCTGTCAGGAGACTTCAGGTCTGGTTTTGCCATCTTCCGCGGGCCAGTTCAGAATCGGGGACTCCGTCCACAAGCAAACTATCGAAGCTCAACTGTGAATGTGGTTTGCTCTTTCTGCCGCACGTCAACGGCCTGATTCTGTCAATATAGCCCCGCTGGCCAAGATGCCAAGGGCACCAGTCACGCAAACGCCAAGCAAATTCACGATAACGCTATGTTTCGGAGCAATCAGCTGTTCCTGCCTGTGCCAGCAGCGGCAGGGCATCAGGAATTTCCCAACTTGCAACCACCTGCAAAGCTTAAACCAAAAGGCTGATGCTAGGTGCTCGCTGCAGTCTTCCGCCCCCAAAACGAGGCTGAGTCTCACGCATGTCTCTGCAGCAGCACATCGTCCATCGAGCTCCTTCTGCATGGCCGCTGTGAGACATAACAAATACGGCGAGAGTGCCCTAATATCCAAGGAGAATTGGCAAGCTGATCAGCTGGGTTCTCCTTCGCACTTCCAACCTTCCTGGAATCCTCTCTGATCCTTTTCTGCCATTTCCCTGACCCTCTCGATGGAAGTTCCCTCCTATCATGAGCAGTAGGACCCGAAGGTTCGACGCTACAGGAAGCCTCATGGATTCACATGGCAATCTGTCTTTCCACACTCTCTGAATTGTAACAAACCGGAAGGTGCGAAGATTGTTCTTACTAGTATCATCACTATTACGTATTCCGCTTATTACTGTAACATTTATTGCGATGGTTGTTGTTATTACTCTGGCT
>CAJNDT010000101.1:215000-272500 GCA_905221615.1 Symbiodinium sp. CCMP2592 | reverse complement strand
TTTCAGCAGGAAGTCCAGCAGATGCCCGGTACGTTCTTGTTTGCCACCGGTGTCGCCGTAGGTACACGCGAGGCCCACAACAGCAAACGCTACGTGCAGACCCACCACTAAGAGCAGCATGTACTGGAAGTGGTAAACCCCACTTGTGTCCTCCATCTCCTTCCCACTTTCAATTCTTCAAGCTCTTTGGAGTTATCCAAAAAGCCAGCTTTTGCTGCCAGCATTGCGGCATTCTCACCTTTAGCCGACATTTGCTCTATGGGAGTCTGTTGCAGCTTAGCTTCCGCCAAAAGGCAAGGGAAAGGATCAAGGTCACCTGTGAAGTTTACAGACCTCGCTTCCATCAGCATTGTTTTACCATCACTGCTCTTCTCTTCCAGAACCTGCGGGTTCTCCGTTGAGTACTGAATCGCAGCCTTGGGGTAGACCAGGGCGGATTGTGGAATTTTATCTGCAAACTTCCGAAAGTTCAGGAAGTTTTCGAAACCCATTTCAAAAGCTTCGGCGAAACCTATCGTCGCCGCTTTCAACGGCTCAACAAGGAGAAATCTTCTCACGCTTCCCCAAGACAACAGTCGCAGCATCCGTTTGTCAATGTCAACTTTCTTCTTCCGAACCAGGTCAATTCCCTGGTCAATGAAAATGGAATTCCCGCTGGCACCTTGTGTGAACAATTGCCGAACAATCTCGAGACGGCTGCCAAGATTGCTCTTCACAAGATCTCTCAACCTTGCAAATTGCATAATTTGGAGTGTGTCATCTTCATCCGGGGTGGTAAACGCAACATCGCCAAATGCAGCAGCAGCCAGAGCTAGATCTGCCAAATGTGGATACTGCTGCAAAACGGCAAACGCCTCATCCTTATGCCCGAGCGTTGCAGCGCATATCACTAGCTGAGCTTCTCTTTCTTCACTAGTAGAGGAGCCCGGAAGAAGTTTGGCAAGACGGTTCCTGGGACAGGACATTTGCAACGCAATCGCCATGTGCATTTTGTAAGTCTCGTTGTCAGTATGGAAAAACCGTGAGACAACATCGACGGCTTCGTGGTCCTGTTTCTCTTGCGTCTGGGACAAATGCCTGGCAGAATGGGTGGAAGGCCACGGCAGTGACTCACCCTTCTGTGGCGTCGCTGCACCCGCAGTGGCGTGGTGTTGCATGGCACAGCGAACTTCCAAGGCTGCGAGGCGGTCGCTCACAGTAACAACGCGCTTCTCCAGGTCCTTCACATAGCTCCAACACCACGAAAGACCCGAGACCAAGAGCAGAGCCAAGAGCCCCGAAAGAAGCGACGAGCAAGAGCATGCCATGGCTACGGCTACGACTCCGAGAACTTACCTTCGCCTTGAGACAAAACGGCTACTCCTGAGATTCCTTCATCTAGACTCGAGACCTGAAATTGGGGACTCATACGCCTTGCTCAGCCGCAGAAACTGACAATCCACTGATGCTCGACCCTGAGCCCGGCAGTCCCAATGAGTGGGAGACAAGACTGGGCAACAAGCTCTCTCTCTCTCTCTCTCTCTCTCTCTCTCTCTCTCTCTCTCTCTCTCTCTCCCAGGCATTCGAAACGTCAAGCCCGGCTGTAGGAAACAGAAACAGATGGTCCCAGGTGACACGTAAAAAGCTCTCTCTCTCTCTCTCTCTCTCTCTCTCTCTCTCCCAAATCCCGAATCCACAACTGCTTTTGAGCTCTCCTTTGTCGAGCCTGCAGGGTCTCGCCGGTTTCCTCGGTCACCAAGATCGCCGCCTCTGTAGGAATCGGTACACGAAGAAGGTATATGAAGGAATGCATGGCAGAACCATAGCGATGGCGACGATGCTCTGGCGATGGCTGTGGTCCGTGACTCTCTGGGGTGAGTGGGTGTCATTGAACGGTGACGGGGTGATGGTGCAGTGTCGGTCCCACATCACTCTCGCAGGCCAGACAAACAAGCAAGTCGAAGCTTCAACTGGGTGCGTTCCCGAACATCCATCCTCAGCATGACCCCTACAGCAATTTGCCGTTTGCCACTGGTAAGCCAGCGCGGACGACAAGGAATGGGTTGAAAGCAGGATGCCGTTCGACGTCCTAGCGCCGCCTGGACGTCTGCATCGTTCACCAAGGCCTGGCGACGCCCGTCTCCACGGACCAGGAGCGGAACTGCCTTCACGGCAAACAGTATCTCCGGTTTCTTCGCGGGCTGACTGCAGAAGGGCCTGGCTGTCGATGGATAGCCACTCCTGGCAAAGTGAAAGTGGCAGAGCCCTATGCCCTATGCTCAAGGCAGAAGCTGCCGGCAACGAGGACCTGCTCAGCTACCAGCTTTTTCGGAAACGGACTTGATGAATTCCGGCTCTTCAGGAAGCCGGCAACTCTGGAGTGGAGGCTTCCCGACCCCGGCCTTGAGCTCTGCGAGGGTCGTGGGCAGCACCATGCTTTATCATGCTTTTGGGGGCTCAAGGCGAAGGCGGAAAGACGCGGAAAGAACCGTCAGTCTGCGGAAGCTGGCGCATGGCGGTGTCATGCAACTTGCTCGATGAAGTCGCTTAAATCGATGCGAGGCTTAGCCTGCAAACGGCAGGCAGGCCCCGAAACTGACAGAACCTGATTAGGTAAGACATGAGGCGACTGTTCCAGTCTGTGGGCGTGGTCCTTTACATACCCGAGCTTCTTTGAGCCCACCTGGCACATCGCAGACAGGATTCTCACGGCCAGCCTTCCACTTCGGGCAAACACAGATAGCATGGCTCGAGCTTTGCTACACAAACAGCTCCGCACTTTTCTGACAGGTAAGGCTCCAAAGGCAGCTCCTGCGGCCCGCAGTTGAGCTGTCTGACATAGCACAACACTACATGCGTGCAGACCCTTGCAGCATCCAACTGAAACAGAATCCCAACCTGTCTATGACAGGTGACCAGGCCGGCAGTCCTGCCCACTGAAGTGCATCGGAATAGCATGGGGGCAAGGACCTCCGGATCGGCACCAAAGGGCTGTTGAGAAGCTGTCCTACGGATGAATACCACATAAATCCATACGGTTTCGGGCCTGGGTGTGCTCTGCCTGGTGCTGCCGACTGCTCAAGCGGGCGCCCGGAGATGAGCAGCTGGCAGTGAGAAGCTTACAGCACAACATTTGTTTTTTGTCATGCTGCTGTGACTACTCAGTGCTCATTGCCGATCGAGCTTTCCAAGACAGACGTTGAAAGAAACCGCCCTGAAGGATCGCATTGCAGTTGACTTTCTTGCCTAATGCATCTTGCAAGGGAGCAAGAAACACCTTTCGTGCTAAACATCCGCGACCAGCTAAATCCTCTTCAATATACACGGGCCGTGAAGTCCTCCAGCCCAGCCTTTTATCACCAAATCGGCCCAGGCACGCTGCCCTTCGTAACTCGAGTCCCGGTGAGCTGTCGGCAGCGAAGGGCTCCAAAGCGAGTTTTCACCAATAGCAAGCCCTGAGCACAGGTTTCAAAAAGCTTCACTGAACCGCAAGGCTTGGAAGGACTGCTCCTTCGGTACTACGTCTTACAGGTACTATGTTTTCCTGAGCCTTGAGATGGCTTGATGGTCGCAGGGTTGATAATATACATCCTGCATCACCCATACTAAGGAATTAATACCATAATTCCCACAGTCTGGGGTCATCGGGTCATCAAGGTAATGCAGGATTTGTATCATCAACCGTATTGCGCTTTCTGCTTGTCGCTTGGTGCGGGTCTGACTACCTGAACTCGGCGGCGGTTCGTCTCGAGGCTAGGTCCAAGATTCCCACAATTCGGATGCTTTAGGCAAGGCTCCAACTTCTGTATCCCTAGGGCCGAGGAACATTGCATTCTTCGCCGAAAATCCACGAACTCAAGAAAAAACTCTCAAGCCCACCGGTTCACAGTCCTCTTCTGCGTCCAAAACCTCACCCACTGCTGCTCCCCCTGCTGCCGGATCCTTCCAAGCATTTAGGGCGCTCTTTCACCCTTTTGGGGTGCTACAGGTCGGACAATGCGATGGCTGTGAACTCCGCAGGGAGACTATCGGCGCATGCTGTGACGATGTAGCTAGGGCCGGTACATGCAAAGAACAAGGTATTGTTTCCAGGCGAGGCGTCGTTCGCGACATCACGAAGATGACTCTAGAAAGTGGCAGTCGATGTCACGAAACTTGAACAGCGTCATTCCCAGTTCAGACCCGACCCTCCCTAGGCTCCTCGAGCGCTGGACACGACGCTTCCACTGCCAGGGCTATGGCCTTACGGTTGATGATATAAAGCCTGCATTACCTTAAGGACCCTAAACTTTGGGAATTAGGCAAGCATTACTTCCTGAATATGGGTGATGCAGGATTGGCATTATCAACCGTAGTTTTGCCATTTTCCCGACTCTTGATCTCGAGAGGAAGAACTTGGCTTACCAGGCTTGGGCCGCTGTTTCCACCAGAAGCCGGGAAATCGGGCCAAGGCGTGCTGTGCTGGCTATGCTCTGACCCGAAGTCCTGAATTTCGGCTCTCCTCATGCCTGCAGGCACTTAAGATACCGTAACCTGCAGGCATCAGGAGAGTATGCCCTGTATGCTGGCAGCAAGATTTGGCCAAGGAGCTTCGCCGCCCTCCTGCTCAAAGCACGTCAACTGTATGAGACCCGGATGGAGCTTCAACCGTGACTCCAACCCCTCGAAATGCGCGCTGCCCGGTGTCAACACACTTAGGCTTCCAGGCCTCGACACGTGTCCGCCCGGGCAAGTACGGAGCAAAATCCAGTGCCAAGGAGAATCGAATCAGGAAGTCATCACTCCTGCGCTGGAATTTCCATCTGCGATGTTGGATCGAGATTGTGGAGAAGAAGAACCCGACCCAAATGCTCCTGCAAGCAATCATCATGACTAGCTATACAAGCGAGGACCAGAAAAATTACACTAAGTTAAGCATGGAAACAAAGCCCGCTGCAGATAAGTAAGTACAGAAAATCCACCTGTTCAACACGGCCTCGATGAAAGCCCGCGAAGATTCAGACGTCCTACTTGAGGGGCCTCAGGGGGTGCATCAATTCAAGCTCCAAACCAATCGGATCACTGCAAAGTTCATGCTACAACTTCAAGGCAAAGCTATCCGACGTCCCTTATGTCTCAACCCTGCATGCAGCAGCCCCCTTGAAAGAGCACACAGTGAGTGGCCCAACATCTCATCCGCCACGGCTCCAGTAAAATGAAAGCCAGCCATCATTGGGCATGCCCTTCTTGTGGTAGATGTCAAGGCCTTCATTTGTGCTACTACTACCCTGCAGAACCGTGTGCAACCACAAGGAATTGTCCCAACCGCAAGGTAGCCTCAACAGCCTTCTGAAAAGATCGTTTCATCTGAGACAGAACGTGAGCATGTTTTTGTACTTCATGCTCACCATCATCTTCGTCTTCCTTCGTGGCGGGATCACGCGAGTGCCAAATTTCTCAGATTCCGCCGGAGGGGTGATAATTGTGCTACACCTACACCATAATCTTGACTCCAAGACTAGAGAGAGAAAGGCCCCTCCGAGGGAGCTAGAACCTCCAGAGATAGCCGGTAACCTAGAGCCTTCTTGGATTCATTGAACTTATGAAAAAGACACTTTTGATCATTGGTCCCTGGTCCCGGACGAGCAGAAGCTCCGAGCATCGCATGTTCGCCCTCCCCCTTCCTCGACCCCGGGCCCTTGAAACTAAGCGGACCTCCTGGAGCCAGGGCAGAGTTGCGTGTTTTTGTTTGGCATACGGGAATTTTCCGAAAATACGGGACCCAAACCTAGCGCCGTAATTAAACAGTCGGATCCTTTTTTTCGGACCTCAAAACAAGGTACCCCGAATTTTCGGAAACTCCCATCGGGAGGTTTATGAACCGGACAGCTAGTGTCTGTTCGCCTTGGCACGGCGCCAAGTCTTCGCCTGCAGAGAAGCGCTCCAATGCGGCGGGAAATCGTTGGACCTTGGCTTCGTGGAGGCATTGCTCGTGTCTGGATCTTGTGGGGAGGGATGGCTTCCATCCCGACACATCCAGCTGGGTCATCTATCTGACCTCCTAAGTTCCTCTCCACCTGTCTGGCGTTATCTAGCCGCTGACAGAGCCAACCCAAGCCTGCTCATAACATACACTGCCGTCATACAATCATTGCCTGAACCTCGACATTTCAATGAGCATCGCCCCAGTACTCCAATGGCACTTGCAGGTATCGGCACAGGGAGGCACGCCTGCCCCCCCTTCCGACTTACAGCTTCCCAGCACCCAGTCCGATTAAACTAACAAATAAGCGCAGAAACACAGAAACAAACAGGCAACGAAGCCCTCACACTTCAATCGAAAGTTGGCTTGCTGCAAAGTCGCGGCTGCTTGCGCCAGCGCATCGTAAACCTGGTGATCTGCTGCAAGGACATTGGAATGCCTTCGGAAACACCAAGTCCTTTCTCGAGTGATGCATCTCGAGATGAAAACTAACCTTGACTTTCTCGTCCTTCAAACTGAACATCCATGTCCGCAGATGTTGGATCCACCACGAGTGTCATAAAACCAGGACTTGACCATTGCAGAACACATCCAAATCCAGCTGCAGGACGCGATCGCGGCCAGGCACACCATGCCCAATATTCAACAATGTGTTTAAGTAGAGACAGTAGCATCAGAATGCTCGCGCATCATGGTGTTGCATGAACTGCTGTCTCCTTCCACCGGCTTGGAGCAACTTGAACCCTGGCCGACCAATCCGCTACTAGCCTGGGAACCTTCAAACATCTGCAAGCCTCGGGAGTTCCCGGCTCCCGGCTTGCGGGGCTCGGCTGTATGATGAAAAGGGAAGCCTCCATGAAGCGAAATAGAAAACTACATCTGCCAGAGGTGGAGTGGTCAAGCGGCCGCATGCATACTTGAGCATCTTCTTCCCCCTGTCCTCCCCTGCAGCCCTCAGAGTCTAGACCGCGCCTGGCGATTGTTCTGCACAAGGCCACCAAGCCCAGGAGCCTCGGGTTCTCTTTACGGATATAGGGTACCTTATTTTGGGTCATTTTGGGTCCTTATAATAAGTTTCGGGTGCCATGTCTATTTTCGGAAACTCCCATATGAACTGCCCAGGCATGGTTTGGGGAGCGGAGGCCGCCTCAAACATGTCGAGGATGGGGCCGTGGTCGATGGCCTCACCGACCTTGGCGTGCACAACAGGTGGGACTTCTCTGAGAAATATCTCACGACACCCAAAACACAGCCGGGTCTTGACGGCAAGACAGTACTGTAGGGGTTGATCATCCGCCGAGGCCGCAGGCCCAGGCGTATTGGGGGTCATCTCAGGTAATTACCCTCCATCCAATCCTCCTCCCTGCAGTCCGAAAATTTGGCCACCCGTCTTTTTGCACATTTCCCCCTTGTTTGGGCATTTTTGGTGCATCTGCCTGCCCCCCTACCCCGCCTTCCCCGACCCCTCTGCCCCTCCCCCGCTTCGAGCCCAGACATACCTCGCATGAACACTGGGACAGAGTCCTAGTCCCCCTTCGTCCCTTGCCCCCCTCCCTCCCACTTTTGCATCCGCTCGAGTTCTGTCACCGTGCTGGTTTCCGGCAAGCCGACGCGGGCGGCGTAGCATTAAAATTAGAATAGGGTTTTGGGGGGTTCCTTCTTGTAATTATAGTATCATATACCGCCAAACCCCAAGGACTCGAATACAAGCCGCAGTACATTGCGGCAAAGTGTGGAACGTTGGCACTTGAAAGCTTTTTTTGCAGCAGGCCTCGTTGTCCAGCAGCCCAGTTACAGCAACAGCCCCCTGAAACTGCATCCAAGCGGCCAAGTAGGTAGTGAAGCCCTGCCACCCGGATATTTTCAAAGGGGCGTATGCACGGTTCCCACATGGCTTTCAGAGGTCCGTTCGGCTTCGGTCCCGTAGATTCAGCTAGGGCCCTCCTTCACTGAGAACATGACCCCTTTTTTGGCTGTTCCGGCTGGACATGCCCCTGGGAAACACTGAGCAACTCCATCAGCCATAAGCCGCAAGCCTACCCAGACGCAAACCGAAGGCTGGAATTCTGGGAAGCGACCGCCCCAAACGATGCCCAGCTCCACCTGAGGGCGACCATGCAGCTGGGCCCAAAGAGTTGGGCAGCACCCACGGTTCTGAGGCCTCGGATGCTCTCCGGTCTTCGCATTTGCTCCACTTCCGTGGCATTCGGAAAGCTTGTCGCAAGCGAGGTCTCAATTCCAGGAAGCAAGGCGAACCCAAAACTGTGATCCGTCTGCTTTGTGTCTGGTCAAGAAAAGGTTGTGGAAACTACTTCTGGCACAACGGAAATAAAGATTAAACCTCATTGAAGCTCTATCTGTCAGTGGCCGTATGTAGCAGAAATGCCATGGTGACCATCCCACGTATAACTATGCATATGCCGTGGGTCCTGAGTGACTACGATACCCGTATCGCATGCATCCTCGGCCACACCTAAACTATACGATGCCAAGACAGGTGCCACAACTCCTCCGCCCCGTTCACCACTGCGACAACTGCTACAATCATGTTTATCATGGGTGTTGCTGGCTTCTGTTAGTTCTTTTGGGCCTCTT
Source organism: Symbiodinium sp. CCMP2592 (assembly GCA_905221615.1). Lineage (NCBI taxonomy): Eukaryota > Dinophyceae > Suessiales > Symbiodiniaceae > Symbiodinium > Symbiodinium sp. CCMP2592. The sequence continues at coordinate 263,964 of CAJNDT010000101.1, read as the reverse complement.
TCGGTGCTACCGAGAACGAACTCTCCTGTTGATGTCTGGGCCTGGGCGTTACTACTGCGGTTATGGCCGCCGTTCACACTTGTGCTTCGTGTGGTTGCTTTCACTCGGTGCAGCCGCTGTTCTCTCACGATATGTTGGCTTCTTATGCTTCTTTGCCAGCGCAACACAACATGACAACAAGTATCTCCAGAATTCTTCGTATTGTTAGGTGCAATCGCCAGTGCTGATAAAAAAAACCTTGTGTTGCAGCCTTGCCTTGGCAAGTCCTGCTTGATTCCTGGCTATATCATCAGGAGGACTGGAATTTGTGCCAAGTTGCAGCAATCCGAGATGAGTGTTGATCACACCATGCTTCGGAGCTGATAGGAAAGGCTTCTTGAGGATGCCATCCTTAGATCAGGCTTTACGCAAATTGAAAGATACCTCAAGGTTCACATTGACATGTTCACATATTGGTCGCGGCCAAGCAACGTAGCCACCGATGACCACCAGATCGGTGTGGCTCGCCCGATCCACCATACTCGACGAGTTCGCATCCACGCTACCCAGGTACGGGATACCTCATCACTGTTTGGCCCATTCGCACCGACGGAGTGGTCAAGATGAACACAAGAACAAGGACTATCAGGCCCATGAGTCTCAAAACGAGCGCCGACAGAAGGCCCAACAACTACGTCTACGTGCTCCATTGCAAATACTCAGAAACAGCTGACGCTTCCCACATGGCATCATGCCGGGTGCAAAAACCTGCTGACTGCTGCTGTGCATACCCGAATGAATGCCGAGCAGTCGCCCTTGGACAAGCAGAAGCTCTCCTGGTGAACTTGCTGCACTTGGGACATGGGACTTCTAATGACAGCAAACTACGCAATTGCAATGGCCTTTTCCAAACTGATCATGATACAACTCAGAGTTACTCTGCAGGCCGTTGGTATGGCTTCCCATGTTGAAAATCGTCACCTGACGAAGTTTTGTCTGATCAGAGATTCTCAGTTCATGCGCGGCCGGTGTCCAGCTTCTGGTCCAAGCCGGTGGCATGAGCGGCAGCACACTTCTTTGCCGTGGCGAATGCCACCTGACAATTCGTGGCTGAATCTGGCTGAACTCCGGCCGCATCAGTGTTCTTGAGACACTCCTGAGTTTTGGCAATGCCCGAAAACAAATCGTACACCCCGCTAGCTGCCGCAATAGACCCCGTGGGCACATTTGTCCGTTACAGCTTTCCTGCCGCTGAGCCCTGGAGCCCGGAAAAGAATGAAGCGTCGAGTGCATTGCAGCGGCACGGCCAAAAGCAGACTGCCGGAGCTGCCTCGTAGCGCGACGCCAACACTTCCAGCCTCTGCGGACTTAGACATTTCCAGAACCACGCTTCGTCCTGGGACTGCCTTCAAGCCTTTCAGGCCGCAGAACATGTGCTGCGGCTACGGCACCAAGGAGCGAAGGGCACTGTTGAAAGCAGACACAAGATTCAAGACTCAAGACGAGGGAAGCCCATGAAGGCTCATGGAACAAGCTTTCGCGAAGACCACCATTGTTCCGAACTGCAAGAAGCGGAAGGGCAATGACTCCACTACAGGGCCCTGAGGAGTGCTGTCAAGAAGCTGACCCAGCCCATAGTCCTGATGGCATTCGGAACCAGCTTCATAAAGCAACAGCGACTCTCCGCTCTTCAAGTCCGAGATTCATTGTGGCTAGTGCGAGGGCTTGCAGCCAGCATCAGCAAACAACGGTACCAGGGCAAGACTACTGCGTGCAGCACTGCACTATTGACGAGCAAGCCTTGGAATCGTCGCGGGCGTTGTCAATTTTCACATCCGAAGAGGACACAGCCTGTGGCCTTGCCAAGCGGCAGAGATGCCGAGGAAGCCCACCACAGACAGAGGACGCCGACGCGCGTCTGCCACCTGCCCTGCAGTAGCAGTATATGGAGGGGCTGGGGGTGTTCTCCAAACCGAGGGTCTTTTAGCAGGCTCTTATCATATCATGCAAAGCCAATACAGGTTTGTCTCAGAAACTTTTATGAAAGTAGATTTCCCAGACCATGACCGCATATATAAAACATCTACATACCCGTGTACATATAGCACAGTACATACAATCTAAGTGTGAAGCATGTGAAGCATACCTGACATGAACGAACGAATTAAGAGACACGAGGCGACACAGGATCGAGTACATGCTACCTTCGCGAACATCCACCCAGCACCCACACAATCCCCACCCAGCCGCCCACACCCCGCACGAGGGCCTTCTGAAGTTGGCGAAAGATCAGAAGCTGATGTCATGACATCTCGGCACCACTCATGTCCATGCTACGGCTACCTTCAGCTGGGTGATGCTCTGCACCTGCATGGAAGAAGACTTTGAGGTTTCAGGCATGGTGCTTGCAAGGAGGGAAGCTTTGTCCTTTGCGCTTGGATGCAGTTTTTTGCCGCTACATCTATCGGCAGGCGAAGAGAATATGCTCCAATAGTCCTCTGACATCCCGTGAAGTCCAAGGCGAGGCCAATGCATGTTTGCATGGCACCTGCTGACCTTCCATACAAGTTGCCTCCGTGCTGTTATTCTTCCACTGGCAATGTGCCCACTTCCAAAGTGGCAGGTGCCGTGAGGCACCCGTAGGCCGCGATTTATCGGCAAAAGGGTGAGAGCTTCGGGTGCGTTCAACCGCTCATGCGCGGCCAAGCAGCCTACCTCGGATAGCATTTGTCGGAGAATGAGCACCGAACAGACACGGAAGTAATCAAGAATCACGTGCTGCCTTTTGCACTAGTGTTGGCCAAGCGGCTCGTAGGCCTTCGAGCCTTCATCGAAGCCTGTCATCAAGACGTTGTCTTTGCTTTCTCACTTTTAGTTCAAGCGAAAAAACGAACAAAAATTGAGGATGTAGCGAGCAAGTACACGGAATTCAAGGGAAGTTCCAAATTTGCAAACATTGAGGCAGAACCGAACATGGCTTGGAGCTGTTGTTCTTCCGTCACCAGTGGGGCGATACACTTCACGATCCGAATGGCTCAGCCATCGTGCAAGCCAAGTCACGTTCCAAAGCGTGCTGCTTTGCATTGGACATTGCTTTGACCGCATCTTCCTGCCACACATGGTCGTTGAAAACGGTTCACACTGAACCTGACCCACGAAAAAGCTGCAAACCTGGACCTGCGGAACCATTACTGGACCGTTGCTGTGGGGGCAAAGGCACGCCAGTTGTCACAACGCTTCTGCCTCCACCCTATCCGTATCGAATAGTTGTGATGAGACACCTGATACAGTAGTGCTTAAGAAGAAACAGCAACGCAAGCTTAAACCAAATTTTTGTAATCGGGGCGTGTACTCGCCATGAAATTCAAAACCTTCCTGCCCAAATTGCAAACCGGCCCTTCTGCAAATCGTAAGAGCAGGGATGCTGGTCTGCGCTGAAACCAACAGCGGCCTTGCAGATCCGGATCCTGTCTCCCAAGTCGACCACCTGCTGCCGCTGCTACTGCAGCAGCTGCAGCAGCAGCAACAACAGTGGAGAACATCACATCTAAAACCCGCCTTGAACCCTGTGTACACCTGGACTATGCATGTGTCAGCCTTGAACCCTAAACCCTCTACCCTTACAGAACCCCAACAGACCCTTAACGGAATCCTGACTGTAGCAGCAAGCTCAGTGGCAGCTGCAGCGCTCTTGTAGCCTCTCTATCTCCCTCTCAGTCTCTCTCCCCTTGGGTCTAGCGGCGTCCGGCAACAATGTGTCAGGGCTCCCATCATGAATACAACGGCGTGAAAGCAAGGGTTGCCGCACTTGGCATTTCGGCACTCATGGTGGCGAACCTGCTTTTGCATCTCCTGTGCCTTGGTTCAGACTCAGATGGCACTCAATTGCCGGCATGACTTGCGACGGCTTTCGTCATGCACAAGGAAACGAGTCCCTTGACTGGCCGAGTGGAGGGACGCGCAGCGAGAGAGTGCACATTGACAAAGCGCCCGCAAAGGGTGCCAAGCCGAACGGCAGCGACCATGGCAGCCAAGTTACCTGCTTGTCCATCTCTTCCTTGGCTGTGGAATTTTGGGCGCGTTTATCACGGAACAAGGTGGCGCTCATTCTCAGCCACAAGCCAGCATCTGCCTTTAGGCTTTGGAATCTTTGCCGTGTTTGCAACACCAGGTCCAAGAGACGTGCTCTTTCTTTGTCAGGTCCAGCTCGTCTAGAACCTGCAATCTCGAGGCAACAGCCTAAACTGACGGGCGGCAACATCCGCAAGTAAGCTCAACTCAGCTTTAAAAGCTCTAGACATCTCTAGACTGTCTCAGAGCCGGCAGGTGTAGCTAAATCGTGCATCCTTGCACCCCCGCACTGGTCCTGAATGGAAGCTCATACGCAAGTCTGCCCGTCCTGCTTCAACTTCTTTTCCGTCGCCTCCGCCTGGCCAATTACAGCTCGTTCAGAGACGTTTTGGGGCACTTTTTCGCTTTGGGCTAATTACCTCTCCCTCCAGGCACCGATGAGGCTGGCTAGAACGTGAAAATGAAAGTTCATCATCGCAGTGTTGCTGAGACCCAGAGTGCCTCTTCCTGGTTGAAGCTCTGCTCCACTGTCACCTTTCACGACATCATACGGACCCCGACCGACCCCCAATCTTCGACTCACGCAGCTTCGACACCGCCGAACATTGAAGCGCCCCTGATCAGATTTGCAAGGATTCAGTGGCCAAGTTGCGTCGTGTGATTCGAGGCTTTCGGCAGCACCCTCCGCAGCTGCCACCAGCGACTCAATCCTTTCTCAAGTTCTGCTTACTTTGTTCCTTTTTTCTTGCCTCGAATACTGTAATACTGCTTTTGTGAGGAGAGTTGCGTATCTATCTACTGCACAGCTGCTGCTGCTGCTGCGATGTTGCTGTACTGCGGCAGCACGGCCGGATACTGTAATTGCCCTGCCGCTTGGAACCAGTTCACATTTTGTCACCCACATGGAACCTTTTCATAGGGTTTAGTCACGTTGCCTGGCAAACCTGTAGCAGAAAAGCTCACATTAAACTTCTGCGGCTCCGTTGCTGCATCGCAGCGCATACTTCGGTAGGATAAGACGAAAGTTTGACCTATTCACTGGTTCGTGCAACACAGGCACCCATCTTTTCGTGGAATCCTAACAAACGGGACCCACAGGGCACTCCTCTGGAACGTTAAAGTGGTATGATTTCACAACGGCGTCTGCCAGGCCACGTACTTCGAGCTTCTCACTTCTCACCACTCCACTACTCCGCAAGACGTCTTAAACATAGGGTCAAGTCTGGGGGGGTCTGCCTCGGCACCGGTCAATCCAGACCTTTTCGCTGGGTCTGGATAGCAGAGGCCCGAGTGCTGTGATTCAAAACGCTGGAGCAATCCAGACCCCACGGCCAAAACACAGTTCAGACCCCAAGAGATCTCCAACCCCTGGATACACATACTGTTTGTGCCGGTTTCGGGCTCGATGCGGGAAGTCAGTGGCACTGATGAGTTTCTGTTCCGGCTGTCTCAAATTGTCTGTCTTGACGCATGATATTTTGAGTTTGGGGTGGGTTGGGGGCATCCTGGGGATCTTCTTGGCGATGCTTGCGGAATAGCGGCTTCCGGAAACAACAGCATTGAAAACCCGCCAACCCGTTCGCCCCATCCCCTAATGGAGACGTCGGGTAGGAGGGTTTCCGCAGGCGTTTGGACGCCGTTCTTTTGCTAAAATAAGGCCACAGACACTCTTCTCCAAAAGAACCGTCTGCTTGGGTTACCGGTGCCGTGCTCAGGCCAGGACACCTTGGTATCCACCATGTTTCTTGTGGAGGGGGGGGCGAAAAAGGTAAACTTCATTTACTGACATCCCCCTATGTGCTCCGCATGCTGTCAGGCGACCCGTTCCCGCCGTCCATGACTGTGGCCGATATCTCGTCGAGCTTTGTTTGTGCGCAGTTTCTGGGTGGGGGTTGTCTGGCTTCAGGGCTTCTTGGTTTGAGGTTTCTGGGTTTGGGGTTTCTGGCTTCAGGGTTTCTTGGCTGGGGGGCTTATGGCTTTGGTATTTTTGGGTTTCTGGTTTCTGGCTTCAGGGTTTAGTGTCCCTGAACTTTGGGGTTGCTGGGTTTAGGATTCTGGGTTTCACGGTTTCTGGTTTTGGGGTTTCGGGGTTTGGGGTTTCTGGCTTCAGGGTTTCTGGGTTTGGGGTTGCTGGGTTTGGGGTTTTCCGGGTTGGGGGTTCTTGGCTTCACAGTTTCTTGTTTTGGGGTTTCTGGGTTCGGGTTCTGGGCTTGGGGTTCTTGGGCTTCAGGGTTTCTTGTTTCGGGGCGTCTGGGTTTAGGATTTCTGGGTTTGGGTTTCTTGGCTCCTCGGTTTCTGGTTTGAGGGTTTTCCCGGTTTGGGGTTGCTGGGTTTAGGATTCTGGGGTTCCGGTTTCTGGTCTTGGGTTGCCGGGTTTAGGATTTATGGGTTTGGGGTTTCTGGCCTCAGGGTTTCTGGGTTTGGGGTCGTTGCGTTTGAAGTTTCTGGATGGAACAGATCTCCACATCGCCCCCGATCTGCCACCCGGCTGCTGACGAGGACTTGGCCAGGCCCGTCAAGCAATGCTATTCTGCAACCCCCCCCCCACCCCCCGCCGCCACGCGATGTCGGGCGGTGTGTCATTTCTTCTGCATGTTTTGTATGCAAAGTTACTGCGTTTTTTTGGGGGGTCTGGATTGACCCTGCCGGGGGTCTGGATTGGTCCCAGACCCACTTCAGACCTTCGGCCTATTTGGTCTGCAGACCGGGGTCTGAAGTCCCCTCCCCACTTGAGGGGATTCTTAAACGAGGTCCAGTAGGTCAAAACTTTTGTGCTGCCCATGCCTCACTGTGATCTTGTTCAGCGTCATGCGGTTTCCGGAGTTTTGGGCTCTTGGTTTGCAACCAGGCTGCTCCTCATCCACCTCGCTCAGCTCAGCCTTGTGAGTATCCTCCGTTTGAAGAGGCCAGCAACTCTCGCAGTAGGCTCTTGACGCTTGATAGCAATTGCAATCAAAGCTGTAATGCATCAGCACGCTCCTCAAAGCGAACAGAACTCCCATCTCATGCTGGGTTCAGACGGCCATGTTTCTGTTACTGGCACTCGACGAATCAGGCGAGGTTAGGCCATACACAAAGTCGGAGTCGGGAATGCTGCGAGGCTACGAATGCGGGAACGCCTCGCTGTCGGAGCTTCATCTTGAAAAAGAACCCTTCGAGCAATCCCCTCAAGCTCTACGCAGAGAGAATCTGCTTGCAGAGGTGTGCTGTCAAGATTAGTGGTCGCTGCCTCCAACTCCTTGAGCTCCTGCAGCACCTTGTTGGAGTTTCGCCTCGTCTCCAGCCTAAGCTGGCTGCCCAAAGTGCGAGGAAAACATGACAGGCCGGAAGCTGTTTTCCCACATCCCTAACACGAAACGCGGAACCCCACCACTGACTGGTGACTAGTCACAAGTGACGACTCGTGGGAGGACCGACAGACAAGTCTCAGGATGCCGACGACTGGGGCTCTAAAGCTGCTTCTCCAGCAGCCTGGGGCTCTGAAGAATTTCAAGAAACTTTCCCAGCAGAGTCTCTGCATGGATATACGCACAGCTGTCTTCAATACCCAATCCAAAGTATTGAGGCTCTGATTTAGCTTTTTAGGGCGGTCCTTGTTCGATGGTAACCGGGCAGAATCAAGCATTTTTGCCTCCCCGCTTAGCTGCGGCAGATCATATGGGAACAAGGGTTTCGGTAGGGAGGAGTCACTGGACCTGTGTCCATCAAGGCAGGGGCCTTATCGCAACGATCCCGGAGTTGCCCCCCCTGGCAGACATGAGCGAAGAGTAATTTAGTCTGTAAAAGTGACCTTCCGGGTGTGCGGGGCGACTAAGCTTAAGTAGCATGACGACAACCCGCGCAACAAAGCCCGTTGGATGTCTGTTACCCCAGCCTACTCTCAGGCAGGTGCAGAGTCCAGCCTCTGGCAGGACTTACAACTGGAGCCTGGCCAACCTGGCCTATGAACAGCAATACCTCCCTTCGATCGAGCCACGTCCTTCGCTGGTGTTCCTGCGGCATGAAGTCATCACATTCCCAACTCCGATAACCGGCAGACATTTGTGGTGTGAGAAAAGGCCCTAAGCATGCTCACACACTGGCTCGCTGATAGTGGCTAGCAAGTTGAGTCATAACCTCCTGCAGCCCCAGTCCCAATCGACCATTGGGGAGAGCCCAAAAAAGACTCTAGCCAGGTCCACCCCATCGCCGCCTTCAGTAGCTTGCGCTCTTCACTCAAGGTGTTGCGGATGACAAGCTCCATTTCGGCAATCTCCTTCCAAGGTATCACATAGGCAGAGCTGCTCACAAAACAAACGCTCAGAGAGAGAGAGAGAGAGAGAGAAATTTTGTTACGCACATCAATTTAGCATCTCACTTTACCTATTTATTCGCACATTTCGTTCGGCGTCTGCTTTTAAATACGCGGATATCTAAATAGGTTAAATAGGTATATTACACTACCTCCGTGAAGCATCGCCCGGGCCCGCCTCGAAATTAAATATCCGGAGGGTTTTTTTTTGAACGCCTTTTTCCTCCTAGCAGTTAAGGTCGGCGGAATCCGCATTGCGGAAGGCGGGGACTCGACCCTTACGCTCACCTGTCACCCTCCTCGTCGACATTGCCTTCACGCCCCTTCCTCCGGACTATACTCCCGATCGTCGTCACTGCTCTGTTCCATCTGCGTAGGTGTGCCTTCACGTGGATGTCGGTTCGGTGGTGGTAGTAGCAATGTGGTGGCTTCCGACATCCCATGACTGTCTGCCACTGCTCCCACCTGTTGGTCACCTCGTGCACCACCCGTAGTTGTCAACAGCCCTTCTGCTTGATGCTCCCCAGTTTCCGCACCAGCCCTGAGCATTGCCTCCGTGTCCTCGTTCATTTCGGCCACCACGTCGTGCGTGGCAATGAGCTCCGCGACCTCCGAGCCATGCAGCTCGTTCACCTGGTTCATCGTGAGTGCCCCCGATCTCCACTGCTGGTAAATCGCCTGGAATCCTGAAACTCCATGGCATCCAGGACCTTCGGCACCGTGCTGCACTTCACATCCACACTCGCAGGCATCCGGGAGGGGCTTCGGGCTTCCTCCGTGCTGACATTTTCTGGCGCGGGAACCATCTGGGCCTTGACTGACAGGGTCACCACTTGGCCGTCTTCAGGCACCAGCACACTGAAGCGGTGTGAGATGCGAGGTCTGTCCCCGCTACTAGAGGCAGCTTCCACATCCAGGACACAGCAGGTCCTCTGTCGCTTGCGGGGTTGCTGCTTGTCCATTTCATTTCGGACCAGTTCTCTCTCCCACCTCTGGAACTCGGCCGCCTGCTTCTGCAGAAGGTTCGTCTCCTGCTCCCTGAAAGCCTCTTCCTCCTGTTTCGCCGCCAAGAGCTCGCCTTCCTCGACTTCGGGTTGGTGTGCCCCCGACGGTGCTGCATTCATAGGACCACTGTCACTGTCCAGGACCTCCGCCTCCACAGGTATTACCTCCAGGTTGAAGGCACATCCCGGCAAGAAGTGTTCCAGTTCATTGGCCCATCCGGCTAGCCACGTCTCGTCAGCGACACCCACCCCTGCATCCTCCTCATACATGGCGATCAGCAGAGCTCGAAGCATCTCTCTGCGTCCCTCGGCGTCGCTCCACGGTTCACAAGCCGGCAGAGCTCGCCGGATCCTCCTGATGTTCGCATTTCGCCTGGACTTGGTTTGGCCACCCATCTCCCTCTGCATTCTGGCCAAGTCACGGGCCCACCTTTCATCCTCACCATGGTCGCTTCCAACCATAAACCGCTGCATCATGTCTGCCTCGTCATTTTCCGCATCGGGTTCCTCTTCCGAAGGATCGAGTGTCACCTCGACGACCTCTCCGGATGCTGCGCGGCCCATCAAGGATCCTTGATACATCAGGTTGCTCACCTCCGCCATGAGGTACCGGAGCATCTCGACGAAGGTGACTGTCAGCAGCAACCTGTTGGATTCGCTCATTGTACGGAAGGCATCCATGATCCTATCCTGGGTCTGTTGGGGCACAAAAGCATGGCCCGACCCCACCACAGCTTGCCCATTCGGCCACGAGTGCCTGTCCAGTCCGAGTAGGTACCGCCATAGATCACAGGCTTGTTCGCGATTCAACTGAGCGGAGGGTTTGGGGTTTAGGATTTTGGGGTTTACGCTCTCACAACTCGGACACAGCCAGGCGAGGTTCCTGGGTGCGGAGTCGGTGTGAAAAGAGAAGAAGATCGATTCTCGCATTAGGGTTTAAGGGTTTAGGAAGGCTGGAGGGCTGGAAGGTTGGCTCGGTTTGTTTGGCTTCTACCTGAACCCTAAACCCCAAACCCTCCGCTCAGTTGAATCGCGAACAAGCCTGTGATCTATCCAGACCTCGAGCCTTCCTCCAGCCCCAAGCCGCAGCCCTCCAGCTTTGCCCGGAGGGCTGGAAGGCTGGAAGGCTGGAGGGTTGGAAGGCTGGCTGGAAGGCTGGAGGGCTGGAGGGCTGGAAGGCTGGAGGGCTGGGTTGGAGGGCTGGAAGGCTGGAGGGCAGGAAGGCTGGGGCTGGAAGGCTGGAGGGCTGCTGGAGGGCTGGAAGGAAGGCTGGGCTGGAGGGCTGGAAGGCTGGAGGGCTGGAAGGCTGGAAGGCTGGGAGGCTGGAAGGCTGGAAGGCTGGAAGGCTGGAAGGCTGAAGGCTGGAAGGCTGGAAGGCTGGAGGGCTGGAAGGCTGGAAGGCTGGAAGGTAAGGCTGGAAGGCTGGAAGGCTGGAGGGCTGGAGGGCTGGAAGGCTGGAAGGCTGGATGGCTGGATGGCTGTGAAGGCTGGAAAACTGAAGGGCTGGAAGGTTGGAAGGCTGGAAGGCTGGAAGGTTGGGGCTGGAGAGCTGGAAGGCTGGAAGGCTGGAGGGCTGGAGGGCTGGAAGGCTGGAGGAAGGCTGGAAGGCTGGAAAGCTGGAGAGCTGGAAGGCTGGAAGGCTGGAAGGCTGGAAGGTTGGGGCTGGAGAGCTGGAAGGCTGGAAGGCTGGAGGGCTGGAGGGCTGGAAGGCTGGAGGAAGGCTGGAAGGCTGGAAAGCTGGAGAGCTGGAAGGCTGGAAAGCTGGAAGGCTGGAAGGCTGGAGGGCTGGAAGGCTGGAAGGCTGGAAGGCTGGAGGGCTGGAGGGCTGGAAGGCTGGAACGCTGGATGGCTGGATGGCTGGCAGGCTGGAGAGCTGGAAGGCTGGAAAGCTGGAAGGCTGGAAAGCTGGAGGCTTGGAAGGCTGGAAGGCTGGAAGGCTGGAAGGCGAGGGCTGGAAGGTTGGAAGGCTGGAAGGCTGGAAGGCTGGAAGGCTGGAAGGCTGGAAAGCTGGAAAGCTGGAAGGCTGGAAGGCTGGAGGTCTGGAGGGCTGGAAGGCTGGAAGGCTAGGGCTGGAGAGCTGGAAGGCGGAAGGCTGGAGGGCTGGAGGGCTGGAAGGCTGGATGGCTGGAAGGTGAAAGCTGGAAGGCTGGAAGGTTGGAAGGCTGGGAGAGCTGGAAGGCTGGAAGGCTGGAGAGCTGGAAGGGCTGGAAGGGCTGGAAGGCTGGAAGGCTGGAAGGCTAGGGCTGGAGAGCTGGAAGGCTGGAAGGCTGGAGGGCTGGAGGGCTGGAGGGCTGGAGGGCTGGAAGGCTGGAAGGCTGGATGGCTGGAGGGCTGGAGGGCTGGAGCTGGATGGCTGGATGGCTGGATGGCTAAGGCTGGAAGGCTGGAGGGCTGGAAGGTTGGAAGGCTGGAAGGCTGGAGGGCTGGAAGGCTGGAAGGCTAGGAAGGCTGGAAGGCTGGAAGGCTGGAAGGCTGGAAGGCTGGATGGCTGGAGGCTGGAAGGTGAAGGCTGGAAGGTTGGAAGGCTGGAAGGCTGGAAGGTTGGGGCTGGAGAGCTGGAAGGCTGGAAGGCTGGAGGGCTGGAGGGCTGGAAGGCTGGAAGGCTGGAAGGCTAGGGCTGGAGAGCTGGAAGGCTGGAAGGCTGGAAGGCTGGAGGGTTGGAGGGCTGCTGGATGGCTGGTTGGCTGGAAACGAAGGCTGGAAGGCTGGAAGGCTGGAAGGCTGGAAGGCTGGAAGGCTGGAAGGCTGGAAGGCCGGAGAGCTGGAAGGCTGGAAGGCTGGAAGGCTGGAAGGCTGGAAGGCTGGAAGGCTGGAGGGTTGGAGGGCTGAAAGGCTGGAAGGCTAGGGCTGGAGAGCTGGAAGGCTGGAAGGCTGGAGGGGGCTGGAAGGCTGGAAGGCTGGATGGCTGGATGGCTGGAAGGTGAAGGCTGGAGGGCTGGAAGGTTGGAAGGCTGGAAGGCTGGAAGGCTGGAAGGCTGGAGAGCTGGAAGGCTGGAAAGCTGGAAGGCTGGAAGGCTGGAGGGCTGGAGGGCTGGAAGGCTGGAAGGCTGGAAGGCTGGAAGGCTAGGGCTGGAGAGCTGGAAGGCTGGAAGGCTGGAAGGCTGGAGGGCTGGAGGGCTGGAGGGCTGGAAGGCTGAAGGCTGGATGGCTGGATGGCTGGAAGGTGAAGGCTGGAAGGCTGGAGGGCTGGAAGGTTGAGGGTGGTATTCCAGCCTTCAACCCCCAGCCTAAAACCCCTTTCAGCCTTCAACCCCTTCCAGCCTTCAACTGCAGCATTCCAGCCTTCACCTTTTTAAGACTGAAGGCTTGATCACGTCATACTGGGATGTAAATATATGGATTTAAACAAATATTATATACTACCTCTGCGGCCAGTGCGGCTGCCCCATATATTTAAAAAACGTCACCGTTTACTGTACTTTAATTTTGGACTGGGTCTCATGGGATTCGGGCAGGTGAGGTAACAAGAGCTAGGAGAATGTGGTATTGAAGGTCTTGAGGGACGAGTGGTCAGAGACCTCGGATACTAATTTTGAGTGACGGCCCTGATGATCTGGAGCGGAACGTACAAATCCCGGGCACGTAATACTCCCCCGCCGAATCTAGCAGGCATGCAGCACGTCAGACCGCGTTCTGATTGCTCCTTCTTCAAGACTGCGACGTCCTCCTCAGAAGCTTCTGGCAATTGCCACAGGTTCTTTCCACACCAAATGCATCGACTAAAGTATGGTTTTCTGCCCGTCGGCGATCGAAACACTCAGGCTGAAAGAGAAATTCTCAAGTCTGTCTATTCGAGATGCTCTGATCTTACCAACTTTCTGCAATCTCTGCGCAAATACAGATGTCAGACCAAGAAGGCATCAGCTGCCAGTCCTGCGTCGCCACTGCATTCCTCGGCACTCCATCCCTGAACCTCTTAGCCACGACGACGACGACGACGACCTAGTGAGGCTGTCCCGGACTCCCCTTTTGTAATACGAAATGCGCGAGGGGGCCATGGCCCATATCATCGGACTTGCAAAGCTGCTGAGGCATTGGCATCTTCTGGTGATTCCAAGTGCACAGTGTGCCAAGGTTGCTCCAAAGTGAATACAACACTCACCTGAACCTTCCTGGGTTGGACTGCGCATGCCATCGGTCGCTCGCGTCCTCGACTACTTCGCTTCTTGGGCGGTGTCGCAATCTATACAACGAAAGTTTTCGTTCGGCTACTTCAGGCTCATTTGCCTCTGCGTCGATGAAGCGAACGAGCCTGTGTCCGAGTTTCTTTCCGCCGAGTCCACATACTCTTCAGAACATCACTGGATCACGCCTGAAACAAACACCGAAGCTTTAGCACGGAACTGTGGACCGATCGATCTGGGATGAGACTCAACATCAGGATGTCTGCAACCTCACAATCTGTCCTGCTTCCGTCTGTGTCAAAGCTTCACGCTCCAAGGCAATGCACTGTCACTGACGCGAACCGGTGAAGCCTAAAACCAACCAACCACTGCATGCGTCAATTGCACATGGGTAGCCTCTTGTGAAAGGGCAAAGTGCGAACATGTTCTTCGGCCACCTCTTCACCAAGACTCCCCAGCAGCAGTAAGGTGCAAATCAGCGGCACCATGGCCGACAGCTCCTGAAACCACCGAAAGTTTCATGCGTTGGATCGCTCTCTACTCTGCATGGGCACTTGCAAGCACTGGAGAATCAGGATCCATTGGTATGCTAACTTGCCTCCAGAATTTGCTGCACACCCTCCTCTGATTCAACTCTGAAGCCATCCCAAACATACTCAGCTTGACATGACACTTTCATCAGCGTCGCCTGGTACACTCGAGAAGGGCGAATGTTTGACAGGCCACGCTAAATGGTCGCCTCGAGGCTAGAATGCTGCGGCACATCGGGGTTTGCTTCAAGAGGCAGCTCGTTGGAGCTACATCACACCGTGCAGGTGCTCATGCAGCCAAAGAGATGCCGGGATGTGTCCAAACAACTCTGCCAGAAAAGCACGAAACAGCCGTCGCTAATGCCAACTGGCACCATCCATCAATTGGTGAGACTTGAGGCTGTTGCCGAGCCTGGATAATCACTGTGCAAACCGCGTCGACTGGCGACACGAGTCGATTAAACCGCAAGAGCAGGTATGTGCAACATCAGAGGCATGCAAAGAAGAATCTGCACATACTACGTCCATTCTACTGGTTGTGCGTTTTAACACTTCCTAGGCATTCACTGTCCCAAGGCGCGAGAAGAGTCGCAGCCTCCCAGAACCAATGTAAGAATGCGAGCATCATCAACCAAGCTGCTTCAACTTCATTCAATTTCTGTCCACCGTTCCAATCCGGTTCCTTCCTCAGGTCCTGGCCAGATCGCGCTAGGCTTCCTGCACCGGGGGCCAAACCTGAGTGAGATTAACTGCCCCGAGGCAAGTTGGTAGTTAGTCTGGTGCAGAAAAGGAAGACCCAGAAAAACATCGAATAACTTACCAGTGCTACACTGCCCACAGATACCCGAATGTGGCCGTGCTCGCTGCATTTGCACATTGGTTCTGACTCTGCATCTTCCCGAATCAATCTCAGCAGAGTTGCATCGCTTTCCAGGTCCGGCATGTCGTCCTGCCAAGTGGAAAGATCATGGCAATCTCTGTCTTACGATTTATGGTAGCTGCCTCGCCTTCGCAATACTACTTTTACTAGCAACACCAACAGCTTGCAGTAACGTGAATTGCAGCCCTTCCGTTTCTTGACATGAAGTAGCCGGTTCTGCAGCTGCTACACATGGCAGCCTCAAGTGTAAAATGCAAGTCGGATGTGACAGCCGGGCTGTGAACATTACTAGGTAATCTTGGTGAGTGTGCTCCTCTGCCATGGCGAATGCATCCTCTGCCGCTTCCTTTGCAGAGAAGCAAAGGATGACAAACAAGCAACATCTCCAACAGTAATTGCCTTCGAGTACGTGCCGATCACGTCATCCAGGTCGTCGTCGATGTTGTGCTGCGAAGGCGGGCACTGCCAACTCCAGTTCCGACGCAATAACACGCACTGCAAGCCCACAGCAATGCTCCGCTACGAGGCTGTTGTCTTGGGATGGAGTATCGAACTCTTGTAGCAACAGACAACCGTGGCTCGTTGAGAGATGCGAGGCCTCCCGGCCACGCGGTCGCTTTCAGCTTGGCTAGTCAAAATAAGACTACAGAAGCACTTACAGTAGCCACAAGAAAGTACCAATACCATTCGCAGACCATATTCGGACGTAGAACTCACAACTCGAGTGTTGTCCGGGTTTGGGCTTTCGCAACTCGGACTCTGCTGATCTGCCTTGATGTCATCCAGCGCCCCAGATGCGAGGACCTGCACCAGGATGCGCACGCACGCACATCTACTCAAGTTGCCATCACCCGCAATGCTATGGCTGCTATGCAATGTGGTGATCTATTGAGACTGATCTACTAAGCTTGCTCACTCATATGGGTAAAACAGTTATTGCTTCAATAGTGATTTGCCGCCAAAATGGCTGCATACATGAATGGCACTTTGCGATGCTCTGTTCATCTTTTGACCAAGGCTCAGAAACTTCGCACAGCCCTACGAGTGTAGGTTGCACCAACTTATCGTTCAACATGATGTCATACTTCCCCTAGCAGTCCACTCAACACAACCACGACCAAAGCAACACCAAAATCTACACCTACACGCAGTACCAATGTGGGTCGACTCACCTGACAGGCTGAAAACAGAACTGTCGAGTGTGAGTCCACAATGCGACCAGAGCAAAGCAAACAGCCAAACCACTAAACAACTGCCCAGTATCTTTCAACTCTAGCCGCTCCAAAGAAGCATCGATCCCCACAGGGAGGCACAAGATGCCCTCTGCGACTGTGCAGGCCCGAGCCTTGCACTGCACGAGGGTGCTTCGCTGATCAGCCAGTTCCGCTTTGTGGTGCACGATCTGGCAAACCAAGATTCGTTCTTCCTATTTTTCATACTCCAGACACCCGAGTCCATGAATGTTTGGTCAGCACAGATGCTTGTAAGTTCAGTGGAGCTGCACACCGCGACCGTTACGCTTGAAGTGCACGTATGCTCGTGTGTTGCGAAAGTCTAGAAACTCGTGAAGTGCACTGGCAAACGCACCCACACCTTGGCGTGGAATTCGTCTCGTTGATCCTGCGCAGCCTTGCGAAAGGTGCTACAAAGGAGTGCTGGCTATCAGCGAGGATGTTCTCATGCCGAACGGACTTCGGACATTTTTCTGGTTGCCACATCACTTGCTCGACTCTCTGTGCAGCTCAGAGCTTCACATCGTTACGTACGCTTATCTGTTCCTCAACTCTCTAGCCGAGACACGGAGAGATTGGCCAAAGCCTCTTCAAGCTGCCTCAGTCCGGTTTGTGCTTGACACGCCAATTCTCGACAACAGTCACGAGTTCTAGCCTTCCTCACGGAAGTGTCAGCAAAAAACGTGCTGTTGCAAGATGCTTCGTCACCTCTGTCCTGGCGAAGGAAGGGTGTCAGAAAGCCAGTTGATCACACGTATCAAATTCGCCCTCTCATGAAGCTATGCCGGTTGATTGCACATCTTAAACGGGAACACGTTTGATTAGATTCCTTTTGGATTGGCATGTCCTCCCGCCTCGACTCGCAAAACAGAACTTACGAAAGTTCGAGTCACCATCTGTCTGTCAATGCTCCCACTGTAGAAGCACGAGCTGAAGCCACAGCTCAGTGCATAATATTTATCGGCTCGTGAGCCAGGGCTTTCTAACCAATGTGGCACACGACGGACGAAAAAGATGTGAACTGAAGTGCGGAAACACTTTTTGCAACAGGCTTTCCACTGCACCCGGGATAGGAGCAAGCAGCCCCAGCGGAATCCTAAACCCTTTCCCTATGTCATATCCTATAAACCCTAAATCTAAACCCTAACCCTTGAACCCTAAATCTAAACCCTAAACCTTCAACCTTAAATCTAAACCCTAAACCTTGAAGCCTAAATCCCAAACCCGAAAAACTCGGAAAAGCCGAGGCACGCTTCCATGGAGGAGGCCTGCGCACTCTCCCCCACCATCTCCGTCCGCAGCTCGGCCTCTGCCTGCACTGAAAGGTTTCTATTACGCAGTGGTTTTCTTATGTTCGACTAAGGAGTGTTTTGACCCTACTGTATGATGCTATACTAAGGTCCTTGATAACTTAATTCCATTGTGGTGTAGTATAGTCTAGTGTAGTGTATGAGAGTATAGCAAACTCCATACTAGAGTACAATTGATATTGGGTGCTCTTTGGCTCCGTCTCTCTCTCTCTCTCTCTCTCTTCCGGGCTTGGGGATCACGGCAGCGTCCAGGCCGATCACCCCGTGCGCGCACGCACACCCGCTTCTCGCGGGAGGTCTCACCCTTTCAAGGGATTTTCCCCTGAAGGCTCGACTGTACTTGCGGTTCGGCACAGTTCCCGGTGGATATTTGCGTCCACGGGCTCGGCTTTAGAGCACCGAAAAGATCCCCCGGCAGAAGTCACGTCAAGGAGTATGAGTAAACACATTCAATTTCTGCCAGTGGGGGAGGGGAGGAGGAAAAACATGCACCCCCGTTACTTCGAACGGGTATCACCGAACGGCTTGGATTTGCTTTGCGTTGAATTATGCCTCCATCCCCACTCCGAATTCCCTAGAGCTCAAGTCGTGTTGAAAAGAAGCCTAGATTGTGCGATTCGATCGCGGGGCTTAACGAAGCCAGAGAAGTTCAAGGTTTGCCACGGGTGGGGCCAGTGGCCCATTTAAAGAGTTCACTACCTGAGTCTGCCGTTGTCTACTTTGTGTTGTAACGGGACAACTGGGAGTCAGGGAACTTAAATCCCCCAACAACTGCACTGCATCGAATTTTTTGTTCCGCAGGCTCCCCCGTAGGGCTCAGTGCGACTCGGTGCTCATGAAGACTCTCCCCTGCGTTGGGCCATGTAAGCTTGTACCTAGCTGCGGGCGCACTAAGTTGCCCGGCAGGGTCTTCAGGGTCGTTGGTGTCGTCGGTCTGGTTTTGTCCGCCGGTCGCTGTGTTGGCTTCCCCCACAGGTTGGGTGTCACGCTCCGTTGTTCTGGACTTGTGGGTCTTTGTGGTCCTGCTGCTCTGTGGCTTCTCTTCCCCCGTCGGACTTTGACATCCCGACCGCTCTTTCAACGCCCCCTGCATGTCTGCACAAGCGACACTGCTCCGTCATGGGCCGTCACAGCCCCCAAGAAGCCAGGAGGATCACCTTGTGTTCCGCGGCGGAATAGTATGGCCTTCCCCCCTACTGGCGGGCCACCCTCGAAAGGGGCCGCGGTCAGGGATCAGGCAGAGCGAAGGGACGACGGGGCCACTTAAGCACACGGCTGCGGATATGAAGCTCAAGCACCACAGGAAAGGCAGGAAGGCTCCCCTGGAGTTACAGTCCAGGTTAACCCCCTGCCTCCCCCCGATGCCCAGGGGCGGCACAGGCCCCCAAGCAAAGGTGTAGCACTTGAGCCAAAATGGCTACTGTCTCTCTCTCTCTCTCTCTCTCTCTCCGCGTTCTCGCGGTGCGAGCAAAGACCAGCGCTAACAACATGCACAGCAATAAACATCCGCTCAGCAGCACTCCGATGCCTGAACTGGAGCTTGGCAACCCGCTTCGCAGGTGCTGCGCTGGACTCTAGAATGAACCCCCCGTTCCCACAGCTGCGAAGCACACAAGGGAAGAGGCAACCAGGAAGAGTCACGTAGATACAGACGCACATGATATGTGCCAGAAGTTACAGCTTGCAGGGGCAGACACTGCAGGGAGCCGAAGAAGTTTTCAACAGCAGCCGGACATAGCCTGACCAAAACCGGACCCACCCCTCACACCTTCGAAGCTCAGCTGTTGAGACTTCTTTCTGGCTATTCGGAAGACGCCAACGCCACCCACCCTGGAGCTTAAAACGCAGAGCGGGTACGTGACCACCGTCAGACGCAGTCACAGTCAGGCGGGCCGCAACTGCCTTGTCGCCATCCCCACCAGTAGCATTATTGTAACAAATGCTATTATGATCATTATTATCAGTAGTAGTAGTAATATGATTAGTCTTATTATTATTGCCACCCCACCATCACCAAGAGTCATGAACTGAGGAAGAGCCAAAACGAGACGGAACCCGTCGCCTCGGTGATCTTCTTGGCTTCTTTCTCGACTTTGGCCTGAGATCTGAAAGAGGGTTTCGCCGCTCACACTCGGACAATCCAGGCGAGGCATATGGTTCGGAGTCTGATGTGTGAGACTGCACTACGGGAGTAGTCCAACTCCAAGCAACACTTGGCTTATTAAAGAGAGTTTTTTTGACACTCACACTCGGACAAGCCTGGCAAGGTCTGCAGAAGTAGGTTCGAGAGGGTTTAAAGTCACTGCCCCATGTGCCCCACTTACCCTGCTTGCCCCATTCGCTCCGCTTTGCCCCACTTGCCCCACTCACCCTGACCCCACTCGGCTTGAGATATGACCATGCCCGGATGCCGCGACCTGAAAAGGGTCTTGTCACTTTATTTACTCAGGCAGTTCAAGCAGACAGGCGGGAGCGCAAGCGGCACAATGAAGCACAGAACTCGTGCAGAATGAACCGGCGCGCACATATGCCGAGGCTCCAGTTTCGCTTCTTCCAATTTCACTTTCTTCTGGTCGAGGCGACGTGCGACCGATGCCTCGGCAAAACATGCAGAAGCCAAGACGCCGGTCCCAGGCGTGTGCGCAAGTGCCCGGGAGCATGCACATACGCATGCAGGATGGATGGGTAGATCTGCATGTGGATGTATGCACCTTTGTATGAATACATGTGGGCATGCGTGTACGTATGTACGTGCGCGTATGCATGTATACGTATGTATGCATGCCCTATGTACGTGCGTTTATGCGTGTGTGTGTGTGTGCGTAGGTATATGCGTGTATGTGTGTGTGTATGTATGTATGTATGTCTGTCTGTATGGACGGATGCAGATATATGTGTGTGAATATATGTTCGTGTGTATGTGTGTATGTGTGCACGTAAATTGTATATATGTTCGTGTGTATGTGTGTATGTGTGCACGTAAATGCTCGTAAAGGCACGTATGTACGTATGTCCGTGCAGATGTGTGGATGCGTGTGTGTGTGTGTGTGTGTACATGTGTATGTATGCATGTATGCGCAGTGCTATGTGTGTATATATATATATATATATATGGTACCCCCCCCCCAAAGATCCACGCTTTCTGTCTGTTTCCAGCTCTTCGTGTGCCATCCCCGTTTGTTTGTTCTTCATGTCGTCTGTATGTGTGTCTTCCTACGTGAATACCACAACATTTAGCAGACACACACACACACACATGGTTGGGCAAACTCCGCTCCAAAGATAGTGGGTACAGGCCTTGGCCCCTTAGCCCCGGTACAAACCGGTACAACCGGTACAAGTTGTACCGGGGGAATCCAAGATTCCAAGATTCCAAGATTGCTGCGGAGTCTTTTTTGGAATCCTGGAACTGGATGGGCTCCGGTATCCAAGATTCCGAGAAAGAGTTCGCAGCAATCTTGGAATCTTGGAATCTTGGATTCCCCCGGTACAAGTTGTACCGGTTGTACCGGTTTGTACCGGGGGGACCCTTCCAAGGTTCCAGGAGAAGACCGGTACAACTTGTACCGGTTGTACCGGTTTGTACCGGGGCTAAGGCCTGCATCCGAGATCTAATACCCGATGTGTTGCCGGCAACAGCCCTTCCCATCCCTCTCCCCTTCCCTCCCCTTCTCTCTTTTCACCTCCCCACCTTCCCCCTCCTTTCTCAACAACCCTGATAAATATTCCTTATTAGAAAATTTGTCTATCCCCTGTGTAGAGACCGTGTCGAGAATCCTAAACCCTTATAGACTCTTTATAGAAACCTTACAGATTCCCTTATAGATTTTTTTTATAGAAACCTTACAGATTCCTTATATAAAGACCTTATAGACCTGAAATGGAGCCCGTATAGAAAAACCATAGATTCCTTATAGAAACCTTATAGATCCCCTGTATAGAAACCTTCGAGAAACCCCTCATAGATCCCTTATAGAACTCTGTTACAGATTCCGTTCCGAAACCGTGTGGGTTCCCAAAGCAGCGGCCTTATGAACACCTTGAAGAATAGATCCCATCTATAACGACCTTATGGAAAACCCTCATACAGCTCTGTTTTGGAGCCGTTCCAAATAACCGTTATAGATTCTCTCTAGAAGCCTTATGAATTCCCTATAGAGACCTTATAGAGATCCCGTATAGATCCCTTATCGAGAATCCTTATGGATTCATTATAGAAGTCCTTGCATTGCAGAGCCCCATCGTAGAACCTTAGGGGAGCTCCCTATAGATCCCTGATATGGAGCCCTCATAGACAGCCTTTATAGATTCTTATAGAAACTTTATAGATCCCTTATATAGAGAGTTACAGAAGCCCCTGATAGACCCACAAATGGAGTCCTTCAAAGAAAACTTCGAGAGATTCCTTGCACGGAGCCTTCATAGACAACTTTTATATACTCCTTATGAAAACTAGTAGATTCCCCTCTATGTGGTTTTCCCCCCTCTAGAAACCACATAGAAGCCCGGTATAGATCCCTCATTTTGGGCCCATGTAGAAACCCTTACAGATTCCTTCTTGAAATCTTATAGATCCTCTATGTAGAGACCTTATAGAAACCCATGATATAGAAAAACTATAGATCCCTATAGAGAGAGTTTCTAGAAACTCATTATGGATCCCTCATATGGAGCCCTTATAGCAAACCCGTTTATATTCCTTATAGACACCTTGTACATCCATTGCAAAAAAACCCATTAGAAACCCCTTGTAGATCCCTCATATGGGCCCATATCGAAAGTTCTATAGATTCCATATAGAAACTTTGTAGATCCTCTATATAGAAACCCAGATCTTCGTGGTCGATGTCGATGCCGGAGTATTTGCGTACTTGTTTTTTCTCCAACATGCCATGAAGATATTACATTTTTCGTGTCATATCCATGGGCTGACATATGCAAGACAATATGCATGTCAGGCCGGCAGTTATATGCTATGGAGGAGTGGTAACTGTGGTGCACCGTGTCATTAGCTTCATGGATTGGCCTGGTGGCTGTTTAGCCAGAGAACCCCTGTCCTTGACGCATTGCCTATGGGTAAGGTAAGATTTCATACCTGAGGACCATATCTGATGTACACATGTACAAACTAGCAATCACAACCTTCTGTGTTGCAACATTTATATAGAAAATTATCCTGGACCCAATGCAAACTGTTGCGTATCATATTGACAGAGGAACAGCATATGATGATGTATGGATGCCATATCCAGTCTTTGACATGAGACTACGGTTGCCAGGAATCTTCTTGTGCTCATACACCGAGGGATAGTACAGTTGTTGAAACCAGTGGCATAATTGTTTTCAGACACGATGACGACCGATATCAAAGTTAAACAGGTGCATAGCAATATCCTGCATGCGAGCGTGCCGGGATGCGTGGACGAACCTGAAATTTGACATTTGTGCTTTTAATTCTATGTCTGAATCAGTGCGAAACTTTCTGGGTTTCGGTTTGTAGAATGCGTGATATGGCTATGTAGCATTTAGCTAAGCGTTTGATATTGTCTATATAAAAAACTAGCTAAACAGACCCTAAAGTCACGATCATTGTGCCACCGTTTGTCTCCATCACCGATCACCCGGTCCACATTGTCGTTGTCTTTTCATTTCAGAGGTGCAGTCGTGTTCGTTTGTATTCGCATATTCCTCCCTCGGAAAGTTTACGCTTTATGTCCATCACCCGTGTCCATATGCAAAGAGACATGCATAAGGGTTTACAAATACTGCAGCTACATGCTGTTGTAAGTGATGTGGGTACCAAGGGTAATCCGGCAATGCTGTGGAATGGTACTCCGGCAATGCTGTGGAATGGAAGGGTTGTTTCGGATTAATTGAGTCATATTTGAGGGGGTTCTTTCCGAATAAGGCCAAAACGCGCGAATCATATTTGAGGGCGTTCCTTCCGACTAAGAACAAATTGCGACTCATATTGGGGGGGGTTCCTTCCGAATAAAGCCAAAATGCGCGGATCTTTGGGGGGGGGGGGAGCATATATATATATATATATATATATATATATATTTGTAAATATGTACATATGTACGTGCGAGTGCATGTATGACTGTATGCGTGTGTATATAGGAATGTACGTACGTATTCGTGCATGCATATGTGGATGTGCGTATGCATGCATGCGCGCATGCATGTATGCGCGTATGCATGTATGCGTGTATGCATGTATGCGTGTATGCATGCGCGTATGTATGTACGTAATTGTGCGTACGTAGCTGGTGATGTTTGGGCCTTCCTGCTTGTGTACCTACAGCAATCGCATCTTTCGCATGTCATGGGGCTTGGCTTGGCTTGGCTTATGCTGCTGATTGCTGCTGGTTCGACCAAACACAATAAACCCGCCGTGATTGCATAACCACTTCTGTAACACCTCCAAGGACAGTCGCGAAATCCGCAAAGCCGAGAAGGCAGGAAGCCAGCCCAAGAGACACAGATGCAAAATCACGCATACATGCATATCTACATGAGTGTATACATATATATATATATATATATATACATATACATATACATATCCGCATACGCAGAATCACCCACGGAAGAGCAGACCTTGTCCCCTCTTGCAACCTACTTCCAGGTAGCGAAGCAAATGAGACCAAGCAGCCACCGCTTCGTGAGCCATTTTTTCCACCATTTGCCTTAGTATACAAGGAAGATGAAGCAAGATAAGCATAACTGATACATCGACGATAAAGTGGGTCCGGAATGGCCCAGCTCGAAGCATCACCCACTCAATGAGAACCCCACAGACGTGTGTTCTTTACACCTCCTTTAGCATAGTACCATATCATAATCCTTCGACATCCTGACGTCCGCAAGTTCAGTCTTACCAGCTCCAAGGCGCGAATCCTTCAGGAGATCCTCGTAGTAACTGTCCAAGGCCTGGTCAAAAGTCGCAAGCAGCCCAAGAAGCTTGGAAAGTCCAGCTTGCCCTGCATCACGACACCACATCTCTTGCCAGTTGAGCAAACTGCAAGTCTGAAGGGCAGCTGTTGCTGCAGAAGCTATTCTTCTACCACCTTTTTCCTGTCTCGTGCGGCAGTCGGGCAGTCTTCCCTCACGAAACAGGCTGGTCCCTGCACCTTGCAGCCTGAAGCTTCCGAAGCTTCCGCTTCAGCGTGCTCGGGCTCTGGGCGAATTGGAAGAGGCTCGGATCGGGGGCGCTGTCGGCTGATATCTCACAGCCCTTGCAGCGCCCGAGCCGCTCAGAACATGCCGCGATGGTCTGGTCAGAGTGTCGTAGCAGGACGCAGTAGACCGGCTCTCAGTCTGAAGACGGGCTCAGAGGGCGCTTTCTGTTGCCCCGAGCTGCCGAAAGCACAACTTGAAGCTACGAGCCACAAGGTTCAGCAGCGACTACAGCACGAACTCATCGAAGGCATAGTCTGCGAAGCCCCAATTGTCATCCAAGCCTTTCAGGCGGACTCTTGCCCAACTCCATAACTCCGCTCCCGCCCTGTGCTCAGGCGCTCTACTGTCAGGACTGCTCACTCGATCACACTACCGCAACTAGCTTCAGCTAAGAGGCCAATCTCGGTCTGCATCGGACGAAACGGGTTGGCACAAACCTCTTTGAAGTTGTGGTCTGTGATGACCCATCTGGTGCTGGCACGGACCCGATTTATGCCTGGGGCATCGAGAAATCTCGACTCTCGCACTTGCACCAGGCAGGCATGGCTTGACAACTGCTGCAATCCCCCAGTTCTGAATTAAGAATGCAACTAATACGTCATAAATCCCAGGTCGAACACCGCAGCAACACAAGGCTTACTTTCCTGGCATTTGCACTCGCGCCATTCCGTGTCAAGCTGCGCCGATGGTTCTGATGGACCGTAACACACGGGGGCTGCAGCACCACCTGCGCGGCAACTCCGACAGCATCCAAGCTCGTAGCTTGGATTGGAACTACGCCAAGATGTGTGGGAAAGGCGCCTGCCGTACGCCAGCAGCACGCAGTCGACAATGAATCAAATCATCAGTCTGCCAATTCTGAGCCACCTGCACCAACGCTGACAGAACATTTGTCGGAAACCGGATCGAACCTCACACCTAGTTTCTGGGGCAATGTCGGGCATATGAAGACAATGTGATACGACGCAACGCAAGGGTGAGATGCATTACTGCCTGCCGCCTCTGTGCCCTAGGTACGCTTTCGGACGTCGAAGCTGCCTCCGGATACCCGTGGACGGCCAATACCCAGCTTCTACTTGTGAGCACAAAGTCCCCGCTGCCAGGCCAGTAGAAAGGTCGGTGCTCGAATTCGCCTTGGGCGACGTCTTGTCCAGACTCCACGCACACCATGGCGTCGTCCTCACTTCTGCCAGGCCGAAACGACGGGCAGTGAGAGCTAGCAGCTAGCTTTCGTGGTTTTGCCTCTCTCCCACAACGTGCCTTGAAGACCTTTGCTTCACTCTTCGGCAATGGTATTGTCATAAGGACCCTTAAAAGGGATAGGGGGAGGGGGGGTGGCCTTGATGCCCATAATAAGGACCTAATAAGGCCTATTTAAGGAAGTATAGTCCCCTACCCCCTCCCCCCTTACCCCCCTAAGGGCCCCTATGATACTGCGAAGACAAGGCTTCCGTGATTTGCGGACCAAGGCTCTGGATACTTTTCTCTCAGGTCTGCCAACTCCAAGTTCATGTTGTTCACCAAGTCCTGCGAGTCTCTGACACCGCTGAAGGCACCCAAAGCCAAAGACTCCTACGCTCTTCAAGCCCTCACCTCCCGCGAGAAGAGCCAATCGAGCAACTCGTTCGCAGTCATGCCCTCTGTCTCGGGACATGTCACATCGTACTCCATGTAGGCAGCACGATAAACCACATCGGGCTGCAGTTCTCTCCTGGCGATAAACATCACCTGGGTGAGTCTTCGCGTTCTGAGCCCCAATGTGCTTTGCATTGTCTGGGTTATCAGTTATCTGTGGCTGCCCAATTCTAGAATGTGTCACATTGCCGCCAATTCTGCCCAAGTTGCTGTAAACGGACTGAGAATGTTGTCTATGTTCGTCTTGAGAATGAACTGTCCACGAGCCCGTCTGAATGCTATGTTCTCTGCCGTATGCTCGAAAATCGGATGCGCCTGCATCAACATGATTCTTCAACCGTGCCTTGATCGCACTCTACAGCTGTGCTCTGCCCCTTCTCCCCGTGCCTTATGGTGAGGCATGGACATGTGAATCGAGGTGGGCACATGGATGACTCGGATGGGTACGCTCTCTCCACCAGGCTCACGCGTGATGGCTTCCCGCATGTGGGGTTCGTGCAGTGGTGGATTCCATTCCTGGGCGTGGGACGGAAAACGGATCGCCTATCTTCTCTTTTTAATGTCCTTCATATTTCATAGACGTACCAACTGCATAAAAAAAAAGAACACATTCGGCACATTGCGAACCTAGCAACCACGACAATGATCTCAGCTGGCACTTGAGCTGAGTGGAGCATTGTCGCAGTTGTTGCCAGCATTCGGTTCAAGCGAAGGAGCATGCTGCCTGCCAGGCGAATCCAGGCCAGGCCGAAAATATCTCTGCAAAATGAATCCAGGGATGCAGGCAGGGCCTCCGTAGTCGTCGTTTCGGCACTGGACGATCACAGTGAGATAGACATCCTCCTCCACGGGTGGCTGCGGTCATGGACTTCAACCCACCCCCGCAATTGATGTCGGGGATACATCCTCCCGGCAACTGTCAACTAACTATTTCGGAGATACGAGATGGTCTCAACCCTGTGACACGAAACCGTCTGTTCATAGAGACACAGGGGTTGGTGTCGACAACACCAAAATGGCCAACACGCCGGGAAGAAAAGGTAAACGTAAAGCGAGATTCTCCTCCAGTCACGAGGACCGAGCACATAATCTGGTTCGACTTAAGCTCTATATATGATTGATGTGTATATATTTATATGAATATATATATATATATATACACACACATATATATACATCCGCAGATAACATATTCGACTATTTTTATCACTCGCACTCGGCAGGCAGGCGAGGTTTGGGGTCATTCCGGAACCAACTACATACTCAGCACATACATACATGCATGCAGACAGACATACATACACACGTACAGACGAACTTTGCCTGCCTGGAAGGCTGTCATATAGGAGTTTCATTTCAAGTTTGGAACCCTGACAGTAGAAACCGCAAACCCGAGTCTGAACATCAGGCTCCCTAAGTGAGGTACCCCGAAGTTTCCGCGACTTCCATTTGGCTGGTGCTGTTCCAGGCTTCGGAGTACCGAAGCCTTGAGACTGGCAGTGAGAGTATAAGTATAGGAATTAATTCAGACCTCCTAGTAGCCACGAAAGTATCTGCATGACGCTTCACAGAACTCAAACTAGCTGGAATAGGATTGGGATCGATGCAATGCGAAGTCATGAGCTGGCGCTTCTTTGTGGCCGTTTCGGTGATTTCGGCGTACTTTCTGCACATTTGGTTTAGGGCTAAAAGCCTTGGGGTTTAGCTGTTTCGGTATGTAAAGGTCTGGGCTTAGGGCTAAGACGATCTTGAACTCCTTGCTGCGCGGAATCAGGGAAACCCTCGGCCTCCGGCAACTCGAGGGACGTTTCCGGAAGCGCCGCACGGCGCGGAGCTGGAAGTGCGAATCGGCTGCCAGAAGCCATCTCCTTGCGGACACTGCGCCTCAGGGCCCAAGATTTTCGGGGAGGCCGAACCTGCCATTCAGCCATGTTCCAGGGGCTTGCTTGGCTGCCTGAATGTGCTCCGAGCGATCGGTTGCACGCGACAGTCATCAGTCTGGCACTGGCTGGAACTGAAGCGCATCCAAGAAGCAGCAGCTGCCACAGTGGCCATCGGGTCCTGGACCATCCACCCATTCGACCTATCGCCCTCAAACATGTTTTTGAGCTCCTCTGTCCTGGACTTGCAGGCTGTCGCCTAACTTTGAATATTTGAGAGTTTCTGAAAATAGGGGACCCTAATATAGCCCCCTAAATAGGAGGATCCTTCTTGTTTGGGAGTTTCTGAAAATAGGGGACCCTAATATAGTCCCCTAAATAGTAGGATCCTTCTTACAAGGTCGTCGGACACAAGGTCATAGGCGACGAAGGTGAGACAGAAAGAACAGACAGGTGCTGTTTCAATCAGCCCTAAATACGGTAGCCCTTATTTCCCATTTCTCAAGATCTCAGCCACCCTCCGGTCCTCAGGAGATCCAAAGCCCGGGCGCCTTGCGAAGCGCGTGGGCCCTGCTGGCAGCAGGTCTCTGTCCAGGATTCGGTGTGTGCTTTTTGTATGCCTTCAAAGTGCCGGTTTTCGCAGGGACAGTTGTCAGAGCAAAAGTAAAACGACAATAGCCATCAGTCGACTTCCCTAACGTGGAATGCTGTTTTGGCAAAACTCACAGGCCTCCTCCACATGTTGCAGAGCCAGCCCCTGCCTAAGTGCACAGGTCGTTTCACCGAGGTTCCTTCGCCCGGTCTTGACTGCTGCATCTGCTCAGCGAAATCCAAATCTCGAAGAATTGAATGACCGTCAGACTTGACTGCGACACCCAGCAAAACATGCAGTCTGCTCGATGCCAAAAGGCGCGAACAGCAAAGCTCTCCGAACACGCATCTGGTGCTCACCGCCGCTGGCAGCGGCAGCGAATGCTGTCACATCCGCAGCAACTAGGAACCTCAATCATGCATTGATTCTTCCGATGCTGGCCTGGCCCTCTGATGCCAACGGTTTCGGCGCTTCTGGCTTCAAATGCAAAAGATAGTTGAAGTGTTACTCTGTGGTGAAATTGGATTTTGACATCGAATCAAACAACCCAACATCTTCTTGAAAGCAGAAACAATCAAGCCAACACGTTAGACAAAGACTCTTCCGCAAAGGGCTTGTGCTGATTTCACCTGCCATTGACCCCGAACCCAAGCTCACGCCCTTTTTGCCCCGATGCCTTTACCACTCCTTTACCTATCTCATTGTCTGTGCGTTCGCTTGTCAGTCTGTGATGCGGTAGGTGCGTATTTCCTGTTTGTCCGCTTGTCTTTGTGACGGCATGTAGGCAGGCAGGTAGGTAGGGAGGTAGGCAGGCAGGCAGGCAGGCAGGCAGGCAGGCAGGGAGGTAGGCAGACAGGTGCGAGCATGTGTTAACTGTAAACTGTGTGCATATCAAACCGACCGATAGACAGGCAGCCAGCCAGCCAGGCAGACTGGCCTCCCTCCATCCATACACGCATTACACTACAGTACGGCACATGAATACATTCAGACATGCATACATTCATACATTCATACATATGTGCATGCCTGCTTGCATACAACAATAACCCCACACGCACACACACACACACATGAACTGCACATCATGCTTAATAACTTAATGTGTTTCACACATGGGCAGAGAGACAAGAGGATAAACAAGCAGATATGAGACGAATAGATGTGAAGCATCCTGGACCAAACGGGCCTCCAGGATGGAGGTCTCAGGAAGTCGGCCAAGGCGCAGCGATGAAATCCCCAGTAAACACACAGGCTGCTGGCGCATGCGCCGGGCAAAGAATTCGGCCCACTTGAATTCCTTGGAAACACGATGCAAGTCGTCTGAGTTTTCGGTCTTCTGCACCTTGTCGTGCTTAAGACATCCGACACTCACACACGCATAAGAGAGTCTAGGCTTCACTACAAGTGTCCGCAACCCCACTCCAGAAAACCGTGCCACAGCGCGCGACAGTACAACCATACATGTGACAATCACAGAGCCTACGTGCAGACCACGGTGTTCCGCGACACGTGCGGACTGTCAGCGCCAGCTATAAACCAAACCAGCATCAACAGACAACCTCCAATAACACAATCTCTCATAGAACCTCAATAACAGAACAGGCCCAGACTGGATCCAGCTGTCCCCTTAAGGTCCGTATAGTCGGTGCGCCACGGAGCAGATTCGGTGCATTTGTTCACAAGATGTCTCACAACGAAGTCAGAGAGATGCATAGGGAACGGAAGATACTGCCACATGGCCTCTCTCTGTTGTCCCGGGTGCCCAAAAAGCTCGCCGGAACAATGTGGCGACTTCAAAATCGAAACAAAACTCTGACTGGAACCCTCTGCAACTTTTGTGAAGGGCCCAACTCAGAAACACTACGGCATACCACGGCTGTCAGGCTGCCCTCGGCTTGTGCCGCTTACACGACCAACTCCTCCAAGTGCAGCTTCGGTTGGCCCGCAACCGGACCGCCGTTGATGATTGGGTTCTCAATCTGGCACTGGTTAGTGCCGCGCTCAATCTTGAAGAAACCATGATCTCCCCAATCAGCATTCCAGCTGTTGGCCACCAGCCAGTAGGGCGTGCCGTTCTCGGTGCCCCAACCCAGGATCTTGATGGCATGGCCACCCAGCATGGGATCTTTGAAGAAGAAGCCGGCCTTGTAGACACCGGACTTGTACGACAGGAAGCTTCGGTGCACGAAAAACATGCCGGTGATGGGGCCATTTGTGTAGATCTCCTCTATACTGAATTATGATTTTAGCTGCTGCTTAGGGATTTTCATAGCAAAGATTAAAAATTGTTTGAGAAGTACCCCTAAGTCCTGCATCATCGCTTGGGCGCAATTTGTGCCGCTGCCCTGCTGACACACGCTGTATCCACCAGTGCCGTAGTGCTTGCTACTGCTCCAGTCTGCACCATTGTCCACACACTTCCTCGCGCAGGAGGGCGTAGGCTCCTCACCGGTGCAGTTCTTGTAATGCGGCGACACTGAGTGGTGCGCACAGGGCTGCATCTGGTAGGAGTAGCACATGGACTTGTCACCGTAGTTTCCACCATCCACGATGCCCACAGACTTGTAGTAACTGTAGACGGTGGACGGGATCCCACCGTTGCAACCCATGTCACCGAGGTTGCAGCAACTCGTGACGTCCTCGGCGGAAAGGTGGATCTTCTTCTTGCCCTTGCTGGCGATGCAGACGCGATCCGTCATGGCCTCCACACTTCCGAAAGCCCAGCAAGATCCGCAGTCCGCCTGATCGCGGACCTCCTTCAAGCTGGGGCAATCCTGCGCTCGCGGGTCCGTTCGCCAGTCAAACTCCACTGGCAACTCGACATCCTCGGGGGCCTTGTAGGGAAGGACACTGCCGTTGTCCAAGTCTTGCAAGGTCCCCATGAGAATCTTCGCGTCTTTCAGAGTGGCGCCTGCAAAGCGGATGTTCTCGCCTGCCGTCCATGTTGAACCCTCAGCCGAGTTCACGGCATCGATCAAATCCTGGGAGAAAGCCTTCTCCTTCAATGCCTCCTCATCCATCAACTCCCCGTGGCTCTCCCACCTTGTCAGCCGTGCGGAGCACACGGCAACTGCGGAGGCAGCCACGAGTCGGCGGAAAGCCATGGTGGCACGGCGTGAGGTGAGCCGAAGCGGGTCGCGAGAGAGCGCCAATGCTTGAGCCGAGGTTTAGAAACATTCGATCACGGGAGAATTGACTCGCACAGTTTCTGTCAGGCTGCATTCTGCTCCAGCGCCAAAGTCTCCAGCCCGTCCAAGCTTCGCCGGATTGCATCGATGAAGTCCTGCAGGCTCAACGCTGAGTCGCACGGACCCAAGACTGCATGCATGGAGGAAATCCTGACAACGTTCAAGTTACGTCACACTTTCAGAGACGGCATGGTGTACTCCTTGCCTGGTGCTTGCAACTAACAGCCACCGGGCGGATGTGTGTGTGTGTGTGCGCGATGATGACAACAGTGCTCGTGCTGCATCTGTATCATAGACCGAAGGGATACAAATCAAACCCCCCGGTTGGACAGGAGGAGGACAGGGGTCTCCTGAAGGACAAACCAAGCTTCAAGGACCCGGCCCGTATCACAAGCTTCAGCACGAACAGCACCACCCTTTAGACCTCAAGCCGGAAACCTTTAGGCCGGCCGGAACTCCGAGTAGCCTGGTATGCGCACGATGACATGAGCCGTTCTGAAAGCAATACAACATTCTCAAAGCACAGCTCAGGAAACAAAACTGTGTACGAAGGACAAACTGAAGATGCCGATAGTCAAACATGCCTGCTAATCAGCAGAATCTCAGAACGTTCGACCCAGCACAAAACAAGCACGCGCAGCCATAATCCTGAAATGGTGGGAAACATCCATTTCCTGGACTCTGCACAAAGCTTTGACCACGCAGGCCTTGTCTCCATCAGTATTTGCATCATCGCAGGTGGACTGGCGCAATTCGGAGTCATGGCAAATCAATGACCAATTGCATGTTGCGGATCCAAAGCGGTATCGGGTCGACGGGGCTGAGGGCGCTTTGCCGGATAGCAAGATTTCCAGGGTTCGTTGCTGTCCTTGAACCACCCCACCCCCACCCCGCTCCCAACCTACCCCTACCCGCCTACTCAGAACGCGTCTCTCAGAAACCGAGCCTCCCCAGGTGGAAGCTCCGCCAAGGACTCGACCAAAGGGTCCTCCGGCCTCAAGCAGAAAAAGTCTCAGCTCGCATGACATCGCGTGTGAAGGATCTGGATAAGCCTGTCCTACCCATGAACACTTGCACTCCACCTTGCCTCGGGCAACCTCAGACCATTGAGGTTGGCAACAAGACGATGAAAAGGAATGTCGATAATTCAATCAAAGCTAACTAGTTCCACCTTAGCATTTTGGTTATCGAGCCGCATGGAATCTGAAGCAACAGGAAGATGAAGGACACTGCTAACTTACGCACAGAGAGCTTTGGTCCCGTGCCAGACCGAGCCTGGGGCTGCCGCCCTGCGTTCCCCCTGAGGCCCTAGATCCAAAAGGAAACCATATGAGAGTTTCCGAAAATTAGGGGTACCTTTTTCGGAGGTCTTTGTCATAAGGATCCTTCTATTTGGGGTACAATGGGTACTATATTAGGGTCCCTTAGTTTCGGAAACTCCCATATGATATGTTTTACGGACCCATGCCGTTCTTCCCGAGTATTCGCCGGAAAGGGCATCCGTACCCGACTGAAAACCCGACACAGCCAACGAAGAGTCCTTGCAAAATGCACCTCGAAGCTCCGTACTACAAGCATCCCGAATCTTCGGGGTATCTGTTGAAGGAGGCCTTGATTCAATCACAGGGCTGGGAGGGCTTCTGGTTTGTAGCATCACGACAGGATATGCAGAATATGCAATCGCTACTGCATGTGCTTGCCACACTGCTCCACGTCTCAACAGCGGCGAAGTGGCTGATCACCATCCAGCAGACTTGACCAATCAGAACCTGAAGCGTCATGCATATTGCCGAGTTCTCATGCTTCGCGTTTGCAAGGCCAAACCCAACACAAACACCTCTCTATGAAAGGGTCCAGGCTTTTTTTGTATTTTCTATGGTTTTATTCGGTTATATTTTTATGGTTTTCTGTGCCTGGATTGTAGAAAACCCTGTAAGGGTCACACGGAGGGGCCTGATTTTGGATTGTTTGGGTATTGTTTTATGGTTTTCTGGGCCTGGATTGTCGAGAACTTGCACCGTGTATGATGGATCTGGAACACTCGAAACTTTCAAGAAGAAACATGTGACTGACGCAATTCCTTCTCGACGAAGAGTTATGTGATTGACGGAAGTTTTCTTGACGGCAAGCCATGCACGGCATCAAAAAGAAAGCGGGCGGTTGGGGGGGGGGGGGGGGCGCAGCCCCCCCAGTTGCAAAGCCAATGTACGTATGAATCACGTTCCTTTGGACTCTTTGCTGGCAGAATGATGTTTGAATCGAGCTTGCGCGGTTTGACGAAGCGGGGACCCCCCCCCTCTTTGCCCATGATGGATCCGTAACACTTGAAGATTTCAAGAAGAATAATAAAACGGCCCCCCCCCCCCGGTTTGCCAACGCAATGCAAAAGAGGACAGGCGATTCATCACATCTTAAGCACACGCCCTCATTTGCCGATGGGGGTACACCATAGATATGACTATACCGCATATCTTGGACACGCCCCCGTATTTGGTAACTCGGGTTCACCATATATCTTTAACACGCCCCCTCGTTCGGCGATAGCCCTCCACCATATGTCTTAAACATGCCCCCTCTTTGGGTGATATTGGTTCATCATATATCGTGAACGCGCCCATCATTCGGCGATAACCTTTCACCATATATGTTAAAACACACCCCCTCTTCTGGTGATAACGGCTCATCATATATATATATATATGTGTATATATATATATATATATATATATATAACCTTTAACGCGCTCCCTCTTTTGGTCATTACAGCTCATATCAGCTCATCATATAATTCGGCGATTCCGGTTCATCATATATTTTAAACACGCCCCCTCGTTTGGCGATTCTGGTTCTCCATATATCTTAAATGCGCCCCCTGATTCGGCGATTCCGGTTCATCATATTATCTCAAACACGCCCCCTCATTTGGCGATTCCGGTACCCCACATCCCCCCTCCTCATTTGGTTATTTCCGTCCATTCAATATCTTGAACCATATATTATATCTTGAACCATATATCTGAAGAACGCCCCTGATTTGGTAGCTCCGGTTCACCATATCTAAAGCACGCCCCCTTATTTGGCAATTCCAAATCATCCCATATCTTGAACACTCCCCCTCAATTGGCGATAACGGCTCAACATACGTGTTAAACATGTCGACTGACTGACTGACTGACGGGCTGGCTGGATGACTGACTGACTGACTGACTCGCGTACCCACCGAACCGAAAACCATAAAAAAATACCCAAAAAAACATAAAAAAAAAATATTCAAAAAGAACCCCCAACCTCTATGAAATAGAGCCAAGCTACGGAGCAACCAACCGGCAAGAGCAGCCGCATCTGACGGGAGCCCATGGCCTCGGCTTCGGGGAGCTACCTTCCTCCAAGGACTCCGTCAGAAGCTCCGTCTCACTTACATTTCGGGTTAGATTGGACTTGCACGCGCGAACGCGGAATAGAGCAGGATGTAGACCCCGGAGCGCAGTCCGGGTCTAGTTGGATGAGTGATGCGACAGAGATTGCAGAAGACAACACAAAACGTGCATTCGGGCTTTGGTCTCTCGGTCAATTCAGAGGCGAGTCTCTCCTAGTCCTAGCAGCGGCGCTAGCATGCTCGGTCAAATCCCTTCGGGAAGTCTGCCTCGCATCTCCCGGCTCCGCCTCATGACTCGTGGCTTCTTCGCATATCGTGGATTACCACAAATCTCTCAGAAAACTTGGCCTTAGGAGGTCTGTCGGGTCGGATTCTCAAAGCTACGCAGTGTGATACCACCTGTCCTCATCTTGGAACTCTGTGTGGAGAGCTGCAATTATTGAGACCTTCCCACCTGTGAGAAATTCGTGATACGATCACAGCAAAAGTGTGGCGGAGCCCGGTGCCGTGCATTTGCGGGCATGATGAAGCCGTTGCCTTCCATGTCAAAGCTACGGTGAAACAAAAAGTGAGAGGCAGGCCCAACCACAACCATCCAAATCCCACGATGGCGCAAGAGTGAAGCCTCAGCTACAGTAGAATCAGTAGAACATACATGAATTGAAACTCGGAAGTTCCAGAGGCTGAGATGCTGGTCGGGCCAGCTCTGGCGCAGAGTCTAGCCGAAAAGTTTCGCCAAGGAAGACCGCTGGAACTCTGCATTATGCACCTCTCGAAACTGGTCCACGACACCCTGGAGCGTCTGGGCAACGGCACCACCTGCATCTCGCATCTCACTCAAGAACTCGACGAGGACCCTCTCCTCGACGCGCGCCTGCGTATGTGCAGCGTCGCTGTAGTTTAGCCGCAAGGTCTGCAAGAGTGTCTTTTTCGAGGCATCCAAGGCCCTCAGTGCCAGCGACTGAGGACGGCAAAGCCAAAACCTGCGAATGACATTCACGGCTCCTGTATGCAGCACCGGGTCCAAAGCGGCTACGAAGATGTAGTTCTTGACCTTCTCGAAGACTGCAAGCCAGCCGTTGTCAATGTCAACCTCGGGTGCCGGCATACAGGAGGTCAGCACCTCGAGATGTTCTGGCTCGAAGTGCGGCAAGTTCTCGGCGGCACACTGCTCGGCCAAGGTCCTCGCCACATCCACGGCCGGCCACTGGTCGGAAATGCAGCACTCCTCGTAAACCCGGCAGGATGTGCCCATGACATAGCGCTTTCGCCGTGATGGTGCCGTACTTTGCATTGCCTGAGAATGGGATTCCAGCAGTCTGTGCCGAAAATTCGCCGGATGCCTGAGCAGAACGGCGACGTAGGCAGGCAGCAGCGCAGGGTAGGGTCTCAAGACCTTGGCCAAGCTGCAGAGACCGATCTGCAGCACCATCTTCGAGGAGCCTTTGCTTTCCAAAAGCTGTATCGCGACATTCACCAGGGCATGACTGACTTCCGCATCGGCTTGGCCAAGACCCGCCATGTGCTCTAGAAGGCTGCCTGCCAAGAGAAGTAGCTGACCTTGGACCTCCCACCACTCATCCCGGACGAGGCCAAGGAAGCTGTGCACCTCTTGCATCACATTCGCGGTCGCGAAGTTCGGCGACTGGAGCACAGCGGAGCGGAGCATCGTGAGGCCGGCGACCCGCACGCTCGGCTCTTTCCTCCTCAATGCCACCAATGCATAGTACTGGTAGTGACGGAGCAAGTGCTCGTCATCCAAGCCCACCTCTAGCTCCATGGGAAGCAAATAGGAAAGGCAGCAAATGTAGGCTGGCATGTTCTCCATCCCTTCCTTCAGGCCACGCAGGACGTTCAGCCGTGCCAGAGTCTGAGGCTGGGTGTATGCATAGACGACTTCGCAAAGAGGCTCCCGCTTGCCGGCAGTGTCCACCAATAGTGGGGAGAGACTCGGAATTATACCATCCACCAGAAGCTGCTGTGTCAGTATGGCGTCAGCCTCGCCCATCAGCTGGCCCAGTCGCTTGAAGAAGGTGATGACACTCTCGAAGACGGGATTTCGCTCGCTGAACTCCACCAACATAGGACTCAGCAGTCGCCAGACGCGCCAGAACTCAGCTGGTGACTTCAGCGCCGTCTCGACCAGCTGATGCACTTGGCCCGACAGTGTGTGAAAGACACGGACGACGATCGGCTGTGGCACATGAGTGCGGCACAGCTCCATAAACGAGACCAGTACGTCCTTACGCGGATCCAACGACTTCATCACCTGATCGTCCTCCTGGAGTATCGCTGCCACCGTTGGCCGCATGATGTCCATTACGGGCTTCACCGCGATGCCCAGGCCGAGCCGCGGGGTCAACGGGCCGTTCTCGACAGCCCCAGCGGCCTTCTGTTGACTCGTAGATACAGAGCTCTTCTGCATGGCCTGGGCCTGCTGTGCCCTGAGCTGCGCCACATTCCTGGTCAATGAGCGTGAGGACACTTCGGGGATGTCCAGAGGTATCGCTTCGCCCCGCTCCGAGACGGCCCTGGGAACGGAGCGTTCTGCTGGCCTCTTCTGCCGGGCAGCCTGGAAGATGTGGT
Organism: Symbiodinium sp. CCMP2592; assembly: GCA_905221615.1. Classification (NCBI taxonomy): domain Eukaryota; class Dinophyceae; order Suessiales; family Symbiodiniaceae; genus Symbiodinium; species Symbiodinium sp. CCMP2592. The sequence continues at coordinate 226,098 of CAJNDT010000101.1, read as the reverse complement.
ACGCATCTGGGCCGGGGCCCAAACCCGAGGCCGAGTCCCCTCCCATTTGCGGGCTCGCGCTCTCTTCGGGCATCTCAGTGGAGGGGGCTTCCAACAGCGTTTCCACAGCCTTCTTGCCACTGGGCGAGGCGCTGGCATCCATGGTGTCTGGGAGATCCTCACTTACGAAGATCGGCACCGTCCGGTTTGTGAGCAAGGTGTACACCTTGATAAGAAGAGCAACGGCAGTCCCTGGCTGGTTCTCCATGACGGGATCGAAGTCCATCCGTGAGATGGGGTAGTTGTGCTTGCGGAAGAACCTGAAGAGCTGCTCCCAATTGTCATTCTTTGTGGCCGCCTTGAGGCCATTATCGAAGCTGTGCATCGATATATCCTGCGCGTGATACCTCGAGAAGATCTCGGCTACGAGAAAGCCGTTCGAGAAGTCTCGCTTCACATTTCGGACACTGTAGGACAGGTCCAGGCTTTGGATCCACTTCAACACTTCCCTTGGCAGCGACGTCAGCGATGCTGATGCTACCGAGCCTGCCATTGCTACCAGGCCTAGGCGCCTCGGGCTTCGGGTTTTGAGCCTCGACGGCTCTTGCTGGAGCATGCTTCTACCCTCCACCCCAGCACACTCGGGATGTCAGACGACAGCCAAACACACGCTTGCTTCGGCCAAGCTTCGCATTTTCAGTGCCATCTGCTCCACCTCCGGCGGAGGGTTGCCAATCCGGGGCTGAAAACATCCATCGTGGAACTTTTCGCTGTGGACTGCAACAAAGCCTAGATGATATGGATCCACTTGGAAACTTAAGCCCTGAAAGTTAACAAGCGTCTGACCTGTGTTCATGCTGCTTACGTATCGCCAGTGACAGGCCGTTCTTTGGAAGCTAGGCGGTCTTTCGGATTCTGACACTCTGCCTGTTTGCTGGCAGACCTTCATCCATGCTGCGCCTGCTGCCGTGCATCGCCAACACGCGCCAATTGAGCATCAATCCGCGCGACTTCGTGGTCGATGTCCTGCGCTTCAGGAACCCGACCTACTCTAATGCACTACCATACCCAAACACGACCCACAATTGTGCAAGCTTGTGGACAAGCCCTCTGCCGTAGCAGGCTTCCCGCACAGGTGACGTTTATATGTGAATATGCAATCCAGGGCCCAAATTGCCGCATAGCGCGGAAGATTGTAGAGCCGCAGCACCCGCCATGGGTGCATCTGCCGGCTACGGCGGCTACGGGCAAGCAGTGCATGACGGCGAGCGTGCCATGCACAAGCTGAGCATTCAGGTTTTGCCCTCGCCGCGCTGATGATCTCGCAGGACATGGTGTGCAGGGCCGCCATGTGGAACATAGGTTTGGAGGACACGCTCACACACTTCACCGGTAGAGGACTTTGCGGGCTTCGAGACGATGCTGGCTTTCCAGCCGCGAGGCATGAAGCAGAGCAAGGCTCGTCAGGCGAGGGCGTCTGGATTATCAAGCGAAAACCTGGCAAACTGGCAAACACTGTTGTTGAGTTTGATGTCCCGAAATCACCTTGATGAAGGTGTTTACAATCTTTTGGGTATCTTAACCGTGTAGGGATGGCCTCATCTGATACCCATGAGGAAGATCCTGCACTTCTTAAGGTCCGATATGTGATCGTCTACTGTCTGGTGCTCTGATCGCCGATGACGGAATACAAGGCACCATCTGTCTGCCATGCATTCTCAAGCATCGTCCATGTGCCATCTTTTTTATTTTGCTGGAGGAGCGGGACAGCTTCTCCTTCGCTGGCTCAATCCCGTTTCCTCGTGGGAGTCCACACCGGTAACAGTCAGATAGGTGCATGGTCACATCGCACCGGACTCTACGCCCCAAATGTGAGAATGTGAGACTATGCCATATGCACTCTATGCCGTCTCATCGCATGAGCTGTTCTGGCTCCAAGCCAAACTTGAAACTGGCTCCAAGCAGTGAACACAGTGTTCACCTAAACCCTTTCAACGTCAACCCTCTGCATGACAGTCCATCTGTGCATCGAGCCTCTGACTCGGATGCCACGAAATCCATGAGTGGAAAGACATAGTCCCCACCCATGCCGAACCTCGGTAAACTGGGGGGGGGGGGGAGAGGGCTACGAAAGCTCATGATCTGGCAATGCGCAGAATCGGGCCTACAATGGTCTGGCTTCGCAGGCACAGCTCGCATTGGTCCAAGTGGCAGGAAGCCCAGTGTGGATTCCTGGCTTGAGCTACCAAAAGCGATGATGCGGCTGCCAAAAAACGCCCTATGAAATCACACCACAGGCCTAGGCCTGGGCATCATCAAGAACACAGGCTACCAGTATATACAGAGAGAGAGAGAGAAACAGCGTGTCTCTCTATGATTCTCTCTGTGTATATATGTGAATATATTACTGTTGCCAGGCAAGCAAAGACTCGGTACAGTCTGTGTCTGTTGCTGGGCCTCATCCCCTGCTGAGACCGCTCGCAGAAGCTGTAGAAACAGCCATCTGGCCCCGCCCATGGCACCGCAGTGTCTGGCTAGTGTGCGGGCTCCCACTGGACTTCACAACTTGCAAGAACACGAAGCAACAAGTGCCAGTGCAAATGCCCTGTGCCCTAATGCCGAAAAGTGCTACTGAGCCGCAAGGCTTGCCACAACTGCCACGACTCACGACTGTCAGAAGATCACAAAGAAGAAGCTCAGGCTCTCCCCTCTGAGCCTCCTTCTCCTCGCGCAGGCGGACCTTCTCCTGTTGCCGAAGCAAGGTCCAATCACAGCAGGTGGATTCAAGGTCTAGACTAGACTCTAGAGTCTAGAGCCTGTCACGTCACCCTTCGACCGAGCATGCAGCAGGCAAGAAGCCTGCCTTCTCGGCGGTCTTGCGCAAATCGGCCAACTGAGATACACGCGACAGCATTGGCGTGGGTTGCGGGCTGGGGCTGACAGATTCTGAATCACACCTACCTACGTGCCTGCCTCCTTCTTGCCTGCCGACCCACGAACCGATCGGCCTACCTCCCTACCTCCCTACCCTACCTGCCTAGCTGCCGCTGCCTGGCTAACTACCTACATAGCTACATCGATACCTAGATAAGTACAGACATACATGTACACATACACAAATCCCGAGTACCCTCATCGAGTGGCCTGTCGCCCAAAAACTTGTGCTGCCAGGAGGTTACAGGAGCACTTCGACTAGCATGATGCCAAACCGATTTCACGAGAGTGCGGTGGCTCGAGATCTCGTTTTTTTCTGCCCGAACCTAGTCGAACCACCCAAGGCTGGGACTGGGCACTTCACGCCCTCCTGAGCCCTTTTCGGTCGGGCCTTTCCGTCATCCGCCACTCCCATACGTTCTGTTCGCTTCACGAAGACCCTAAGGTCGAAAGCCTAAACCATGCGAAAGCTGTACTAAGGGCCCTGCGACACCTCGAAGATGGTCTGCTTCGCCCTCCGCTGGACAGTTGTACACTGCAACTTCGGATCACCTCTCTTACTACAGCTATCCATCGTCTATCCATACGCATTTACAATCTACCAATCTACCTGTCTATCAAACTACTACCTCTGCCTACCTATCTACCTACTGTACCTACCTATTTATCTGCCACTCTATCTGCCTGTCCACATGTCTCTGCATGTTTATGTGCGTCCGCGTCTCTACTGATTTGTCCTCTTTGCGCGCATCTACTTGTCCACTTCGTGTTTTAGCTTGCCTGTTGGATATCGAGCTCCTGTATCTTTGATTTCTGCTATTTCTTTGCTGGAATGAGAGTTCAGGACCCGTTTGCAGCCAGGCCTCCCGAGGTGTTGCCGGCAAACTGAAACCCTAAATCCTACTCTTCATGTTTCGCTCTCGGACAGCCGGAGCTGCAAGGCTACCAGAGAACACCCTACCCACTACAGGCAACGAAGAGCTGAAAGTGTGCACGTCTTGACCTCATTGGAAGTAGCTATACACTCTTTATGTGCCCAGCCATGTTGTACATACATCATAAACTAACGTACATACACATACGTACATGCATACACGCATGCATGCATACAAGCACCCGTGCATCAGTAATCTTGGCCATATGTCCCATACATGCATATTCATACATACATGCATACACACGTATGTGTGCATACTTCTTGTGGGACGTGCTACTGCACTATTCTGCCATATCACACAAGGTGTGGTTAAATAGGTTGACGGTATCTCTACGTTTCTCGATGACTATATTATGGACACGCAGACATACCTTTGCCCGGTTGGCGGTGAGTGGAAAGCCAAAGTGAACAGATCAGCTCAGACAAGGCATGAAGACATGCTTGAGAGAATATTGAATGCAACCTCTTGAAAATGCCAATTGCACCCTCAGCCAACCTTACTCGACACATTTGTACGCAGCTCGGCACGTAGTGATGGAGAACCGCTGGTCCAAAATGAATCAAGGCGCAGTACACAGATTCTTCGGGGAATGGAATGGCATGAGATAGGTCTTCACTGGAAGTACACGACATTCAACCACTTGCGTTGCATGTCATCGTCCTGCCCGTTTGAAGCACTCGCAAGTTGTTGGCAAGCCCCGCTAGGGAAGCAAGTTGCCAAATCCTGTCTATAAGCACCAACGAAATTCATCTTCACGTGAGGCTTCTTACCACAAAACTCACGACGTACTGCAGGCCATTCTTTGAGAAAGCTTGCGGTTGCCTCCTGTGCAGCACCTCTTCATTGATGCATACATTCGTATGTAGTGCGAAAGCGTTGAGGCGTTGCAGCTTAGAATACTAAAAGGCTCTGAACCCTCTGTTAAGGACTGGAAGTTGAAATTTGACCCTTCATCCCAGCCTTCCACTGCTCCTCGATAGCCTGGCCGTGGGTGTTTTGCGTTAGGCTTCGGGCAGGTAGTCTTGACACTCGCCTGGGGCCTGGGAGTTAAGGACGATGGGCATACGAGCTTTCGATCTGCCCTGAAGCCTCCATCGAACCCCACCCGGGAAACTGAGAGTTGCTTGAATCTTCAACGGATCTGCAAAGCTCCCAGACCATGGCATGTAAGTCCCGACCTCCAACTCCGGCCTGGGGGCAAGGCTTCAGGACGACTGGCCCGTTGAGCTGCACTACTTCTGTAATGGAACACAGCAACGCCATAACCGCACATGGCTTCGAAATCTGAAGTGGCGGCGTAGTGCTGGTCTCCGTCTCTGGAGACTCGGGAAACCTTCGATGTGCACAGAGACCTCGCCCTCATGTCTTGACACGCAAAACTCGGACAGAATTGTCCTGCTGCCGAGCTGCAAGGATTTCGTTGTAGGCGTCGTTGTGTACACATCGAAGGCCTCGCTGCTGGTCCTCGGGAACAGGCGCAAGGCACAGCCCAGAATGCAACTCCGGCAACATCTTAGGTGCCGCGCATCGTCTTCTCGTTCTCTTCCTCTCCGCCAGCCGACCTGGGCAATCTGTTCTGCTAAGGCTCTGCATAAGGCCCAGCACCTGAAGAAACCGGACCAGCATAGTTTGTTGGAATTGCTGCCGCGCTGCGTAAGATCCTCTGACTCCTCTGACCTGTCTCACCGGGAACACTCCGACACCGGGCCCCACATCATCCCCAAAGCAGCTTGATCATGTAATGTCGCCGAGCGACGACTGCGGAAGGCTTTTCATTTTCCGGGGTTCAAAGTTCAACCTTAGGAAACTTGAGCCACAGAGGAGACCGCCGCAATAGGTGTTACATTTACATTTACATATGTCCAATGCTCCATGCACTCGCACACGAAACACAGTCCTAGGCCCTAGGCGTAAGCAACGAAACGCGGTGTTCCCACCAACTCCAGTTCTGATCGCAGCTCAGACACTCTCGCTGCATCACCTCCGGCACTTCTGATGTGGTGGTTGTCGTCGCAGCAGAGGAAGGGGAGACCCAGCTCCCGACATAGTTGACAGCATGCCAGGGATGGAGCCAATGAAGGTCCGCCGATGTCGATGTCCTGACTTGCTGATACGATAGATCTGCTTGCTTGCTCTCGCGCCCGGTCGACCTAGGCAAGTTACCTCAAGAAACAAGGCTGACAAGTTGGACACAGGGCTTCTCAACAACCTCCCCAGCCCTAGGATGGCGATCTAGCTTCATCGTGCAACATGGCCAAGCATATAAGGGAGAAGCGCAGCCCTAAAAGAAATCACCGCAGCATTTCGATTATCAGCTTTGCAAACGGCGGACGTTGCGGGAAGCATCTCGCCGACCCCTTTCGCACTTCGCACTTCTTGCAAAGAAGCGGCGTCGTGGTCTCTGTCTCTGGAGACTCGGGAAACCTCCGATGTGCACAGAGACCTCGCCCTCATGTCTTGACACGCAAAACTCGGACAGAATTGTCCTGCTGCCGAGCTGCAAGGATTTCGTTGTAGGCGTCGTTGTGTACACATCGAACGCCTCGCTGCTGGTCCTCGGGAACAGGCGCAAGGCACAGCCCAGAATGCAACTCCGGCAACATCTTAGGTGCCGCGCATCGTCTTCTCGTTCTCTTCCTCTCCGCCAGCCGACCTGGGCAATCTGTTCTGCTAAGGCTCTGCATAAGGCCCAGCACCTGAAGAAACCGGACCAGCATAGTTTGTTGGAATTGCTGCCGCGCTGCGTAAGATCCTCTGACTCCTCTGACCTGTCTCACCGGGAACACTCCGACACCGGGCCCCACATCATCCCCAAAGCAGCTTGATCATGTAATGTCGCCGAGCGACGACTGCGGAAGGCTTTTCATTTTCCCTGGTTCAAAGTTCAACCTTAGCAAACTTGAGCCACAGAGGAGACAGCCGCAATAGGTGTTACATTTACATTTACATATGTCCAATGCTCCATGCACCCGCACACGAAACACAGTCCTAGGTGTAAGCAACGAAACGCGGTGTTCCCACCAACTCCAGTTCTGATCGCAGCTCAGACACTCTCGCTGCATCACCTCCGGCACTTCTGATGTGGTGGTTGTCGTCGCAGCAGAGGAAGGGGAGACCCAGCTCCCGACATAGTTGACAGCATGCCAGGGATGGAGCCAATGAAGGTCCGCCGATGTCGATGTCCTGACTTGCGGACAGACTAACATGGACGAGAAGATACACTGCGAGAAAAGCCCAACTTATTCAAGCGAATGCAGCTCAAGCGACGTGTTTGTAACAAGGTCACGCAGCCTCAGTCGCACAAGCAACACTTCCAGATTGTCTGCTAAGCTCAAACAACCCGAACCGATCATGTCGAATCCACTGCTGATTGCTCCGGGACCCCTTTGACACCTGGACTATGCATATGCCAGAGCCCCTGAACGGTAAGAGTGTTTGTTGTTTGCTTCGTTGCTTTTTTGCTGTCGTTTCGGGGCGCTTTTTTGTCGTTGATGGGGCGCGTTTTTCTTATGCTGTCGTTGCGCGGGCGTGTTTGTTTGTTTGCTGTCGTCCCTGGGGGACGCGTTTTTTTCCTGTCGTCCCTGGGGGCAAAAAAACGCGCCCCCCAGGGACGACAGCAAAAAAAAACGCGCCCCTGCAACGACAGCAAGAAAAAAAACACGCCCCCGCAACGACAGCCAAAAAAAAACGCGCCCCGTGTTTTTGTTTTTGCTGTCGTTGCTTTTTTGCTGTCGTTGCGGGGCGCTTTTTTTCTGCTGTCGTTGCGGGGGCGCGTTTTTTTTGCTGTCGTTGCGCGGGCGGGTTTTTTTTCTGCCGTCCCTGGGGGGCGTTTTTGTTTGCTGTCGTTGCGCGCACCGGGGGTTCACTCACTCAATGGCTTCCTGGGCTGGGTCCGCGCAACGAGAACAAAAGAAACATAAAGGCAACTACAGCAAAAAAAAACACTGGTTCCGCCCCTGAACCCTAGACCCTCTATCTGTAAATTGTAAGCTTCTCGGCACCGTCGGATGTGAGCACTGCTTCCAAGCAACGACATATTTGTGTCATCGTTCCTCGGCTGCGGTGGAGAAACCCAGCAAAAGCCACCACAGCCCCCCTCCCCAAAAACCGAAACCGAAAGTGCAACCCAGGAGTTGGTGGTGGCATCCTGGGACCGATAAATACATATAGTTACACACACAGATACTTATTTATATATATTTATATATATTTATATATTTATATTTATATATATATATGCACATTTGTATAAACATGTGCTACTGTAGCGAAACCATTTATGAGCTCGTTGATGTACGGGGTATGTATTCATATTCTGACTTGCTTGTAGACTTCTTCTCTATCAAGTGCTGCACAGGCTCTTTAGATTTTCGCTGACTTCGTGGATCTCGGAGAAGATGTCCTCCGAAGTGCTGGTCGCCGGGGCTGTCCTTCTGCTGACATTGAGCTGACAAGCCAAACAGTTCAACTCAGCGTCTCATGCGGCGGTATGCGAGAAAAAAAAAGGGTCATGGGAAGACTGACTACAGTTGTTCATCATTTCTGGATTCGGTCCCTCTACGACTCGAAGCCCCCCAGATTTGCAAGACGTCGTCTCACATGCTAAGGCACTGACAAGCAGAACCAAACATAGCTAAGCAGAGTCTGAGGACACGGGGGTAAACATAATCGAACTGAGAACGGCGCATAAAAGCTACAACAGCCCGAGATGTGTCTTCCAGCAGGACCTGAACAGTGCGTCCAACAGCTTCCATCTTAACTTGGACGTCAACAAGATGGCTTAGAATGCCCGTCTAGCACCTACTACTTTCTGCGACCCCTGCAAATCACACGGAATCCCCCACCCGAAGCCCGTTACCAATGGAGATGCAAGGCCACTCGAAAAGCAAGACACGCTGTTCGTAGGCGTGGAGATACTGGGACAACTCAGTGATGCTGTCTTAAATTATCGGCTAGCAAAAGACGCCCCATCTTCATAACATGCCGAGTGTCGGCAAGCACTTCAATTGGTCCTCGTCCCTGGGATCGGACGTCTACTGCATGCACTTGCCGCAACTTTGTAGCAGTGGCCGCAGCAGTAGTCGCAGTGTTGCAGTACTAGCAGCGGTAGTAGCAGTGGTAGTAGTGGTAGTAAATCTTGACGCACAGGCTTCCTCGCTGATCAGCTCTCGTTTGCCGGCACGCAGCAGGAGTGATAGTAGTAGTAGTCGTCGTCGTCGTCGTAGCAGTAGTAGCAGTAGTAGTAGTAGTAGTAGTAGCAGTGGTAGTAGTGGCAGTAGCTGCAGTAGCTGCAGTAGCAGCAGCAGCAGTAGCAGCAGCAGCAGCAGTAGCAGTAGCAGTAGCAGTAGCAGTAGCAGTAGCAGTAGCAGTAGCAGTAGCAGTAGCAGCAGCAGTAGCAGGAGCAGGAGCGGGAGCCGGAGCAGGAGCAGTAGTGGTGGTAGTAGTTTGGCTCCCACTTGTCAGCGTCTCGATGACTCTGCTCTGCAGGCAACACGTCGACTACGGCTATCTGATCTTCTCAAGAACCGTTGGCCAACAAACAAAACACAACTCGGCTAGATGCATTAACTACGTGCCGACAACAGTCGTGGTAGTAGTAGTAGTAGTAGTAGTAGTAGTAGTAGTAGTAGTAGTAGTAGTAGTAGTAGTAGTAGCAGGCGTAGTAGTAGTAGTAGTAGTAGTAGTAGTAGCAGTAGCAGTAGCAGTAGCAGTAGCAGTAGCAGTAGTAGTAGTAGTAGTAGTAGTAGTAGTAGAAGCAATAGTCGTCGTCGTAGTCGTTGTCGTCGTAGTGGTAGCTGAGCACCAGGCCATTGGCATTTCGTCTTCCGGTCTCCATTGGGATCCTCGCAAGCCTCCTGGCTCACGATTGGTCCTGATCTGCTGCTGTCGAATACATGCATTTTGGCTGGAGGTTCCCAGTCTGGGATTTTTTCGCTAGCAGAAAGCATGGGATGCCTTTCTTGCGTCTGGACTCCCTGACAAGCTCAACCCAAGCCCTCCGAGTGTTGGAGAGTATGTGCTTCTTACCTACGGCTTCGAATGCCTAAAACGATACAAACGACACATCAACAATCTGATTTGACCATAGCTAGAGGTGATGGTCGCAGCAGCAGATTCAATAACAGTAGCAGCAGCAGTAGCCAAAGCAGCAGCAGTAGCAGTACCAATGACCGTAGCAATAGCCGCAGCAGTAGCGGCAGCAGTAAAGGTAGCGGTAGCTGTAGCAAGAGCAGAAGCAGCAGCACATAGCAGTAGCAGTAGCAGCAGCAGTAGCAGTAGCAGGTCCTTGTCGCTGTGAACACCCTTTTCCAAAATCGATCTGTGAACCAAGAGGCCACCCTGATGATTGCATCGGCACCAAATCTCCGAGCCTGGCGGCAGCGACAGGCGTGCAACGTGACACTAAAGAAACGGTCCATTTCCGTGCTCAAGCCTTGGCAGAACTCGACCAAATACATCGCCCAACCGGAGCAACAACAGTAACACACAGCCAGCAGCTTAAACAAAATCAACGACGAACAATCGGAAACACAATCACAGCCATGTCCCATCCGCTGCAATGAACAACAAACCCTGCAGCAACAGCAGTTCAAAAGAACGAGACTATAATGAGGACAGCAACCAACAGCAAGCATCGGCATGACTTTTACAACATCATCATTAGCATTGTTATCCACATCGGCAAAGAATTCGGCCATCAGCGTCACCATCGCAGCAACTTTCTTCCCTCTGCTCAGAAGGACCCAACCGAGATCCCCCCCACAAAAAGCGGACCTGGAGTTGAGCCTTTCCGCTTCTTGCAAGCACCCAAGTCCTGGCAGCTCTCAGGGGCCCTAAACCCGAAACCCGAAACTTTCCCCTAAACCCTAACACCCTTTGTTGCAAACCCTTTCAGCACGGACTGAGGTGCCGGCCAGCGCCCACGAAACTCGTAGCCCCGTTTTAAGGCCAGAGTTCGAAGGAAAAGCTGTAGAAGACCACTGACTGAAGCTTAAGCTGAAGATCCCTCGAGAGAAAAGAACAATCGCAATTGTTGCAAACCCTAAACCCTAAACCCTGAACCCTGCACAGGCTTGTGTGAATCGCGGCTGGAGGTGTCGCCCCTCCTGAACCCAGACTCTGCTGATCAGATGGAAACCCTAAACCCTAAACACCCCCTAAACACCCCCTAAACCCTAAACCCTCCCAGAACCCTGAAGCCCAAACCCTGAACCCTAGACCCTAAGCCCTAAGACCGGAGCATCAAA